>MJUT01012295.1:78949-93427 GCA_002080005.1 Gigantidas platifrons | reverse complement strand
CATATAACAGGGAGAACAGTAAAATACCAACCCTCACATATAACAGGGAGAACAGTAAAATGCCAACCCTCACATATAACCAGGTTATTATAAAGAACGCTATAATCTTGAACATTATAAATAATATACAAAATGCATACACCATGTACAATATGCAATATAACATATGTTCATTTACTTCCATAAATACATGTATTATTTTCCGATAAATTCCTTGGCAATCCATTTGATGACAATTTTGGTCCATTTTTACTGAACACATTTTAAGAATTCACCTCTCTTAAGAGGTCACTTTTGGCATTCCCCATGAGTGACTGTTTAAGACAGGTTTGACTGTATTTAATCTTCATGATACAGAAGTCGTCATATGTATAATATTAGTTATACATATAAACAATAAATGTGAATAATAAAAAAGTAAGTCATTTATTGAAGCAATATTATTAACTGAAATTATTTAAAACATTAACTTTTTTTTCATTGTACGTTACATTCATAATACAATAAAACCTCGTTATAATGCCCCTCGTTTCTTTTTCCACCTCTCTTACCGCCATAAATTTTGTGTGTCCCCTTTTCTAATTTCCCCATTGATTCTATAATGCATTTCCCTCGACCTATCACCAAACCCCTTTATAATGCCAAAATCTGGCTGAACAAATGATGGCAATATACCGAGGTTTTACTGTATATATACAGATTAATACATGGGCATTTCCATATTGGCTTGGTTATCATCCTGAGACACCCATATTCGTCGAGGGCCAATATGGAAATGCCCATGTATTAAACTATTTATTACATACTTCCGACATCTAGAAAAGAGACACCCGTATTGGCCGGAGACACCCATATTGGCCCGAGCCGATATGGAAATGATCTTGTAGTAATCCTGGGGTGTGAAAATATGGAGAGTTTACTTCCGGTCATATTGGTCATACAAAAATGCCTTTATTTTAATTAAGTATGTAATAACATATAATAAATTCACATAATATTCTAACAACTTATATATATTTTTTGACATTTCCATATTACTATTTTATAAAAACTACTATATTATTCGCCATATGCAAAACTACAATAGTTTTTTTCTTAATAGTCATAAGGAGAAAAGTAGAGAAAGAAGATGGGTGTCAGTTTACAGCTCATGAAAACATGTATTTGTAGCTTGATGATTTTGGTACAGTACTATGTCCTAAAGTCCTAAATAATCATTCTTTATCATGTACAAAATGCAAAAACACTTTAATTTTTTTTAATAAAATATGGATAAAGGGTAAAGTGAATAAGATGGATCAATACAATTTTATTATTAGTTATTAAACTAGCTTAAATATCACTAAAACAAAAACTTTGTTTCTTCAGCAAGGTTGTCTGATGAAGACGCCTTGTGTAATTTTGGCAGTTACTTTTATTAAGCACATGCGTAAATAACTTTTGACAGTACTTTATACTGGGAGGTCACAAAGGGTTCAAATATTCTCAACAAGTTGTTAATAGATGAATTCTTATTGGAAGATTCTGGTCGCTATAGCTACGACCTATGACTGTGACAGTAGAATCGACATCTACCAGGTAACTATACATGTCTGTTGTTGTCCCTAAGTACCGGTACTTCAGTGTTCATTCACCAAAAAAACTGATCACCATAGCAATAAAATTGATCACCATAGCAACAATAAAATGCATCACCATAGCAACAATAAAACTGATCACCATAACAACTATAAAACTTGTATATTGTTGAAAGTGGTGTTAAATGCTGATAAACCTAATCCTAACTGAAGATATTCATCATAAATATTCATTCAATCGTATTAATCCTAATTCGATCAGCAGATTGTACACAGACATATATATTTTACTCTATAAATATTTGTACCTAAATTTTCGATAGCTTCTATTCTGACAGAAGAATCCATATCAAAGACCTCTCTCATGGCATACAGCTCTCTAGTATAATCTTCTACTCTCGGCCAAAGTGGTTGCATCTCTCCGTCTACTTTGCAAAAATCTATAAAATAAATAAATAATCTACCATACACTAAGGTGTTCATTCTCTAATAATTACACCATATAAACCATCTTGGATTTCTGATTTGCAGACACTTTGAGGCTTTAATGGTGGACATATTCAATGTTGGGATTTCTACCAAAATCATAAATTCTATTAATGAGCACCAAAGGAAAATTCATACAAATCTATATTTCATTGACATAATGGTTTCTGAGAAGATGTTACCATACGACGTAGGATGCTGAAGACTATATAGATGACAAATGCAAAGTGATGACGATAGCTCAAATGGTCATTTGGACAATGGGAGTATAGCTATATACAAAAATACTATTTCAATAAGATGTAATGTAACCAAAGATGGAGTGAAGCACATCTCCATATAAAATCTATCGTAATAGTACAAGTTTTTATAGAACAAATTATTTATTCTGGGTGGTCCTTAAATTATAGTTCCACTATTCATATAAAGGTCATTATTTTATGGTAACTTGTGCACTGTTTGTGCTGAATTCATACTTGGTCATCTTTATGAAATAAAAGATATTCCCACATATAGAACTCCCCTCCATCTCCCACCTCAAAAATCAAGAAGGACTATTAAAGTCGATATTTTGATTGAATTATGACCAATAAAACAAGATGTTGCATGCTACGTCGTGCTAAGTATACCCCCACCCGCTCATTTGTAAGTCGGACGGTAAACAGGAAGTAGATGTGCAGTAAACCTGGAAAGGGGAGACACAGTACAAGTCACCATGCCAAAGCCATATATCAAATATAAAATCATTTCTTCCAGCAGAAGCTGAGATATCTGTTACGAAAGTGTGAGCGGACGGACAAGGTGATTGCAATATAGCCCCCTCTCTACGAGGGGGCGTATAATATAGCCCTCTCTCTATGAGTGGGGGTATAAAATGGAAACTGTGATGTATCACCAGTTTATTGACCCCCCTTTGAAGAATTATGGTTATTGGCCTGATATGTGTAAGTGCTATTCTTTAATTTTATTTCTTACTTTGGTATTATACAGGATAACTTAAATCTCACATAAACCTAAAACTTACTTATAAAATTTTCTTTTAGCAGCATATCATCTTCTTCATCTCCATTCTCCATCTCACTGTGAAGATTAGCAATCAACCATTCTTTGTCCTCCCCGGTAAATATAGATTCCATCTTCTTCTCAAAGATTTTCTGAAAATCTGTTATAAATCTGGAATAGATAATTGTTGTATTCACAGTTCCATACCCTTAAAGTTATGTTTTGTTATTCATTATACACAAGAAGTACTGGACTTAAAATCGGGTTCACCTGAACAAACAATTATTGCCAGGTAAGTAAACAGTGAGGTTTACTCTTCATTTATACAAGAAATAGATCAATAGAACTTGACCAGTCAATGACGAGTAATAATTAGCTGCAGGATATAGCTATTACTAAATCTGTTATTTATGTTCAAAGGGGTAATATCACTAAATTCTGAGAACCAGTATATGCTCTACCTTTGACACTTTTAAATTGCCAGTCTTCATTTTACAGTCACTGAATAATGCCTTTACACAAGCTCTGTTAGGTCAAATTAGAAAACTCCAGGTCTGTGTTTATTTTACCACAAAATAGACAAATGTGGTAAAATAATTCAATAATGTGATGTTGTATGGTTGATTGATTGTTGCTTAACGTCAAGTTTTTGCTTTGAACTTTAGTAGTTTTATGAGTTTTTTTAGTAAAGTGGTAAAACATGTTTTGTCCTGTTGTGTATAACATATATTATAACAAACCTATGCCAGGATATCATGTCATCTTTTTTATAAAGACTTTCCCAGTATTTGTCTGGATTTTCTATAACATGTACATCTTCTTTCTCTTTTGTACTTTTTATTGAGCTTGAAAAATAATTCTGTTGTTTCTTCAGTCTTTTCTTATTACCTTGACCTACAAACAAATAATGAGAAAAATAAACAAGATTCTTCCCCCCACCAAAAAAAAAGTTAAGTAAGGGAGATAACTCTTTGTTGTCTTATGAGAAGTTTATGAAGAAAGATTATTTTCTTGTTTCTCTTCAAACCTATATTTTCTTAATCTCATTTTCACTGATTGCTGTCATGTAAGAAAGGTTTAAAGATACCAAAGGAGTAATCAGAAGCCATAAATTGAAGAATGACAGATAACACAATGGCCAAACAATGATCTACAAAACACTACACAAAAAACTAAAGACGGAGCAACACGGACCCCACTAAAAACCAGGGATGAACCCAGGTGCTGCAGAAGGGTAAGCAGTTCCTGCTCCAATAGTGGCACCGGTTGCATCACTCTTTTTACAAATTCAGTGATAAGTCATGTATGAGGAAAGGATCAGATTGTGAAGAAACAGAACTGAACTGAACTATTTCAACAGGTACATTGGTTATTTCCTAGATCATATTATATTATATCTGCATTGAATAACTTCAAGCTATCAAGAATTTCTTTGGAAAACCAACTGTGATTTTTATTTGAACTAATGATAATATCTAGTTACCATGAACACTGTCTGTTCTTCACTAAGGAATACAATTGTTGGCGATAAACTCAAATTTAAAGAGATATGTTCAGCAAGAAACTCAAACTTATATTTGAGATTTTTTCAAGAAACTAGTATTACTGTGAGTACAGCTCACTAAGATATACCCCCCGCTTCCCACATCTGTCCAACCTATTTTCCTAATCAAAAAATTACTGATTGTTCCGACCAAAAATGAAAGGGACCCTTCTCTATTACCCAGCCAATGATTATTCAGTAAAGTTTCACCAGATTCCATCATACATTACTAAAATTTTCCTATGACATTGTATAAAATATAAGGCCCCTAACTCTGGAACAATAAAAGTAAATATAATCAAAAATGAAAGAGACCCTTCTCTCTTCATGAGTAAACTACTGCACAAATTTCAAAATATTCTGAGAAACACTACTCAAGTTACATTGTATCATACGACATTGGATAAAAATCCTATTTTCCGTCATATCAAGTCCAATAACTCTGGAACGGCAAAAGTGAAAATCCTCAAAAATGAAAGGGATCCTCCTCTCTTCACCGGTAAACCACTGATAAAATTTCAAAACATTATGAGAAACACTACTCAAGTTATCATACGACATAGGGCAAAAATCCTATTTTCCGTCATATCAAGTCCAATAACTCTGGAACGGCAAAAGTGAAAATCCTCAAATATGAAAGGGATCCTCCTTTCTTCACCGGTAAGCTGCTGATAAAATTTCAAAACATTCCGAGAAACACTACTCAAGTTATCATACGAAATAGGGTAAAAATCCTATTTTCCGTCATATCATGTCCAATAACTCTGGAATGGCAAAAGTGAAAATTGTCAAAAATGAAAGGGATCCTCCTCTCTTCACCAGTAAACAGCTGATAAAATTTTAAAAGATTCTAAGAAACACAACTCAAGCTATCGTACGACATAGGATTTGGCTACAGAAGGACGGACATGGTGAAACCAGTATACCCTCCTACAACTTCGTTGCGGGGGGTATAATAAATAAGACTGATGAAGAAAATCTCAAAAAAAATTTTGTTATTCAATAAACAAACAAATTTCAAGGAAGCGACAATCTGTCGACACATTATGTGGTAAAGTTTGTCAATGACTTATGACAGGTCGTTGGTTTTCTCCTGGTATATCGGTTTCCTCCACCAATAAAACTGACTGCCACAATATAATTGAAATATTGTTGGAAGTGGCATTAAACACCATAGACCAAACCAAACAATCAATTTTACCTGCTTCATTTTGTTCCTTCAATTCTAGCTTAAGCTTGGCTAGAAATCTCTGGAAGTCACCAGTGAAATCATCAGAATCTAAAAAATAGTTCCACTCAATACTAGCCGTCTGAAGCTTCCTGAAGAAATAAACAAAAAACATTAAATACTTCTTGAAGCTTCCTGAAGAAATAAACAAATACTGTCTGAAGCTTTCTGAAGAAATAAACAAACAAAAACGCATTAAATACTAGCTGTCTGAAGATTCCTGAAGAAATAAACAAAAAACATTAAATACTTCTTGAAGCTTCCTGAAGAAATAAACAAATACTGTCTGAAGCTTTCTGAAGAAATAAACAAACTAAAATACATTAAATACTAGCTGTCTGAAGCTTCCTGAAGAAATAAACAAACAAAAACACATTAAATACTAGCTGTCTGAAGCTTCCTGAAAAATAAACAAACAAAAATTCCACTCAATACTAGAAAAATAAACAAACAATAATTCCACTCAAAAATATACTCCACCAATAAAACTGACTGCCATAATATAGCTGAAATATTGTTGAAGCTGGTGTTAAATATCATAACCCTAACCCTTGATCAAATTTGTAAGCTAGAAATTCAATCAGGTGTTACCTGGTACAGTTAGCATGATATATCTAACAGTAGGTATGTATTCTAACAATTATACCACTGATGCTGTTTAAATATAAGATGTAGCATTTAAGAAATGAGTGAAAAAAATTCACTTATCCACATACCTCATGGGTTTTTTTTAGTGGAAATTGCCTAAGGAATAGAAATTAGGCCAACAAATGATTAGAGAAACAAGTTTATTTGCACTTTATAATTGCATTTTCCTGCATCAGTTTAACTTTGACATATTTATAATCCCAATTTTAATTTGACAATTAAATAACCTTACAAAAGAAAGCATCACACCTACATGCAGCTGTCATCAAAGGGCCATCTTACATGGAAATGTTCCCTTCAAGGAAGACTACTGGCATCTCTATCATGTTTATCAAGTGTATAATACTATATATTACTCACAATCCAGTGTCCATCTTCTCCTGGATTTCTTCTCTTGTTTCTATGGCAACTGGAAAAATTGCCTTCTGGGAAATATAAGCTAAAGCTACCTCATCTTGACAATATTTAGATTTCACAGAGTTAGAGCTCAGTAATGTGATGAATAGCTGTAAATAAAGTACGAATATAATTATATATCAATTGTGGAAATGGGTGTTTTTGTAAAAAAAAAAAAAATATGGTTATCTCCATAAACCGGTTTAATCCCCCACATTTTTGTACCTGTCCCAATGCCATATGTCATTGACATTTTGGGCTCAATTACATTGTTTGAATTGAGGTGTAGTTGTTCATTGTTGTTATTGGTGGAATCGTTGACCTCACGTTTAAACTTATAAATATCTCCTGTACATTAGACCTATTGACCCTTAAAGACTATAAAATACTTTATTGTGCCTTCAATGCATACCAAATTAGAAAATCCTCAAATTTAAACTTTAGACAAAGTTGTGATTAGGTTCATTTATTTTTATGAACAGAAAGATTAAACAGTGATTCCTCCAATATCAACAAAACGAACAATCACCTCTCACCTCACTCACTGAACAGAAAAAAAGATCATAGTCTCTTTATGGCATGCTGAAAAAGAGGCCATGACATGGATTTGTTTATTTGAATGCCAAATCTCCATGTGGTTACAATCAACATGCCAAAAAATCCAGACAGGATAACAGTGTGGTGTAGTCAATGATGACATGGTAGTTTCAAAACCTCTACTAACCTCTTCCTTACAATCCTACAATCTCATGTTTATCATAGGAACTGGTAGAAACTGCACTCCTACAATCTCATGTTTATGATGGAAACTCACAGAAATGGCACACCTACAATCTCATGTTTATGATGGAAACTCACAGAAATGGCACACCTACAATCTCATGTTTATCATAGGAACTGGTAGAAACTGCACACCTACAATCTCATGTTTATGATGGAAACTCACAGAAATGGCACACCTACAATCTCATGTTTATGATGGAAACTCACAGAAATGGCACACCTACAATCTCATGTTTATCACAGGAATTGACAGAAAGTACACTCTACAACTCTAATGTCCTTTATTATGTTTTGGAGTTAATGGGTGGAAGCCTTTCAAGTTGTGGTTGTTTGTATTGTTGACCATTACTGTTTAACTTCTAATTCACAAATTCTTGTAGATTCAGGAGCTGTTGTTAGCTTAGTAATTTTCAAATGATATTTTGAGCAGGAGTATAATATAAGATAAACATAACAATAAAAATTGTAAATTAATAATTTGTAAGACTTATACATATATTAGATACCTTTGAATCTAGAATAGCTTGCCCAATTTTCTGTAGGAAGTCGGCACCCGCTGTAAGACCGACAACATCTACCCAAACTGTAATGCCATTTAACTCCAGATTATCTACAATATTGGGAAGTGATGATTTAATTTTTACAATCTTTAATTTAAATATACATTTAATATACAGTCAAGCTTTGTTAAATAAACTCTGACAAGTTGTTTTTTTGATACCTCAAATTAAAAACTGGATACAAATCCAACTAAGCATGTTGATTTATTACAAAGTGGACCTCATCCTCATTTCATTGAAAATTAACTTGTTCTCAGCATGATATAGCTGACAAATAGCTGAGTTGGCATTAAACAACAATCAATCATTCAGTCACTCTGTGAGGGAGAAGTCAAGTCTAACTTTTTTTCACAAGTGTGATGAGCTCTGAGTCACTTTCATTAACATTTCAGTTTCTTCACATGCACCAATTTATAGAAATTTGAATTCAACACCCTCTTCAAAATAATGAGGTTAAATCAATACAATTGTCATCATTGTTGGTAAAAAAATTAATAGGAGATGAAATACAAAATGTACAATGAAATATCTGGCTACCGATAAAACATAAACTTATAGGGAATTTATTATCAATTTATCATTGTTTACTATTTTCATGAACATGTGTATTTACAAATGTAAGGTTTATATAATGTGAACTTACTATCATCACATGTTGTTTTTGTTTTTGTTTTTCCCTCAGGGGCTGTCATGATCGATCGTATGGTAGTTGGATTTATAACTACCTGTGCAATCAGGGCCTATCACCACTAAAGTTGTGACTTTGAATCCCACTCAGAGGGGGAATTGATACAACTTTATGTGATAAAGTTTGTCAGTGACTGGTGGCAGGTCAGTGGTTTTCACTGTGTAGACTAGTCCGGTTTCCTCCACCAATAAAACTGACTGCCATGATATAACTGAAATATTGTTGAAAGTGGCATTAAGCACCATAACCGTAACCCAATGTTTTTGGCATTAATGTGAATTTACAGTATGGTGAGTTAGTTTTATTGGTGGAGAAAACAAACAGACAAGCTTTATCATATAAAGTTGTATCGAGTATATTTCTCTACAGGTGAGATAGGATTTTATGGCATAAACAACTATAAATCCAACTGAAATTAACTATCCTATAATTGTTGCCATGGAAACACCTATATAGGTTTCAAATTTAATGAAATAAAAGAAACATAATAACGGTAATATAAAAATCAATACGTTGTTAATACACCTCCACAAGCTTCTTTGATTATTAATGAGAATAATTGTTTTTTATAATTATAAATTTGTATCTTTGACTTTGTTGAGGAAATCTTGTCTCATTTTTTCCTCAAGATACAAATGTATCAATTACAATGAAACTAAGATTTTCTACTAAAGTCATTAGCTTAAATGGAAAGGAAACCCAATCATTATGTAGTGTTATAAACATGCAATTACTTAAATTAAAATCGTATTAAACTACATTTTCTTATTAAAAGAATCACAGAAAGCTATTAATTGGGTATGCTAAAAATCAAATATTATAAAATTCCAGACGAACGATGTTGGGTTTCTTTCCCCTTTAAACTTCAGTTCAAACTCAGAGATGAAGGCCAGATTTTGCTTACCTTTTAATTTGTTCATGAACTCCTTATCAGCATGACTATAACTGATCATTAAATCTTTGACTTTAACTGGGATTACACTTGGGGACCTATCTCTAGACCTAGCTTTGTCAGTATTTGCTGTAGATGCTGTTCCACTAGAAGGCCTAGATCTGTTTGAAGTACCTGCACCACTACCTGGCCTCGATAGGTTTGAAGTACCTGCTGTTGGTGCCAATCTAGATGGTGTTTGTGGTACTGACTTCTTCTTTTTACTTGCAGCTGTACCCATGCTAAAATGACATACAACATTTGTCTAAAACTTTGTGGTTTTCTTTTACAGCAGACCAATGTATTTTGTTGCATTATAACCATCCACCATAAATTGCTCAGTTCACAGGGCCAACCATTAAAATTTAAAAATTGTTGGCTTGTTCTTATATGCATTTATTCAAAGAATTTCATATGGGTTTAGCAAAATAGTAAATCGATCAGGATTTTGTTGATCAAGAATTACTGCTTACGAGGAAGCTTCTAAACAAGGGTTCAAAGTAGAAAAGATGAATCACTTGAAAGATTCTTTAGTTGTAGATTCTTGTCACAGTTGACCACAGATATGTTCCTTTTGTCATAGTCACAATCATAGCCTCACAAAATAAAAGAACCGCCTAGCGCATGAATGCACGACGTATCCCCCCACACTTGCATAATATCTAACTTTATATATTTATAGAAAGCAGCATTGCAGTCTTAATGCATAACATACTTACAAGCCACATGCAAAGATTATTCAAATCTATCCATGTTTACTAAAGTTATCACATAAACAAGACACAATTCTCAAAATTGGTGATTTTTCAACCAAAAACTAACATTTTGCACCAAAACACTTGCTTCAAATATTTCCATGTTAGAACCAATCCAAGATAATGATAATTACAAGCTACTTGCAAAATATTATTCAAATCTATCCATGTTTACTAAAGTTATTGTGTAAACAAGACACAATTCTCAAAATTGGTGAGTGTTCAATCAAAAACTAAGATTTTCCTCCAAAACCCTTGCTTCAAATATTTCCATGTTAGAACCCATCCAAAATAATGATAATTACAAGCCACATGCAAAAAATTATTCAAATCTATCCATGTGTACTCAAGTTATCGCGTAAACAAAACTCAATTCTCAAAATTTATGATTTTTCAACCAAAAATTAAGATTTTCCCCCAAAACCCTTGCTTCAAATATTTCCATGTAAGAACCCATCAAAGATAATGATATTTACAAGCCACATGCAAAAAATTATTCAAATTTATCCATGTTTACTAAAGTTATCACGTATTAACAAGACACAATTCTCAAAATTGTTGATTTTTCAACCAAAAACCAAGATTTTCCCCCATGTTTACTCAAGTTATCGCGTAAACAAGAAAGTGGGGGGATAATAAATGAATGAGATCAAAGAAGTGATCTGATAGGTCACATCTTCACATTGGACCGACCTGATTGGTAAAACCTACACATTGGACCAATCAGATCAACAGTTTCATCTCATTCATTTATTTTGCGAGGCCATATTAATGTTCTTGCAGGGAAAAGTGAAAGTCAATTAAAATTTGATTATACCAATGGTTTGAAAAGTATATTCACTTTGTGACTGCATGTAGGAAAATTTTATGCAATTTGTAGTTAGAAAATGGGTGGTGTCTTGCAATAGTATTTTTACGTATGCTGTGCTTCCAAACAGATGCCCGAGTGGCTCAATGAATTAGGTCATTGGATCTAACAACTCATACAAGCCTATTACCAATACGGCATGGGTTCGCGCCCGGCTTTGTAAATTACAAAAAAGGGTGCACACGACTTGCAGCCGCAAGTGACAAAGTTTACCAGTTGCTTGCCCATAGTCGGTGGTTCTCTCTGGGTACACTGGCTTCCTCCACCACTAAAACTGGTCGCCATGATATAGCTGAAATATTGTTGAAAGTGGCATTAAAACACAAAAAATCAAAACAGATGAAATGAACGCATCAAAAATATCTACTTAGGCAATTTATATATTTTGGCAGAAATCAACACCAGAATCTTTTTTATTTTATGCTTAAAAGTTTGGGTTATTGCTCAATTTGCATAAAAATGACATACGTTTGTAATGAAATTGGTGAAATAGGGTACCATTTGTTGAAAATTAAGGTTCATCATAAAATGACCAGGTAAAAGACCTGATATATAGCAAAAAGTATGCGAAATAATAAAAATAGCACCACATATCAACATATCTTTTTAATATGCGAGTGTAAGCGAGCTCTTTATGGTATAAAATGTGTACTTAGGATTTTTTGACAAACATGGCTGCACATACTGATGGATAAAAAAATTCTGCGCATTGTAAACACGTTCCGTGTAACACACTAACACACTCAACTAATGAAGATCTTCTTAACAAAGCGTAAAGGTGATCCTAAGTCTCGTACCCTCTCTCATACGTCCGATACCACTGAAACCTGTGTGTAATAAAAGTCACTTTGTTTTTTACTTATATTGATATTTTTTAATTTATTAAATCTCTTCTGACATACTGACAAGAATTTTTGTTTCTACACGGAAGTTAACTCTTGAGACATTTCGATTGAATGAGACTAGATTCGGCCCAAAAAAAAAGTCGTCCCGATATATTTCGGCCTAGTCCGAGAATCCTCTGCCTTCCGATGGCTTATTTAGGACTTGCTGTAGCTGTGGGACGTCAGAGAGCTCTCCATAAGCAAAACAGCGGATTTTCCGGTCCAATCTGGACTGGCACATTTCCACGTTATGTGGCTATCAGATTTTATTTTCTATCCGAAACCCTAATATAAATCGCTTCACCAATCATTTTTCTATTTATTCATAAGCATCTTACCCTCAGAAAGTGGTGTTACACTCGATTACAGCACGTTTTTCCCTAGACCCTATGATTTCGTCATTTTGAACACTGCCATTTTGGAATATTTGTCACGTGACTTCGAGAAAACTACGATTACCGCAATGTATCATGGGAGATGATTTGCATATATGATCTGACCTTGTTCAAAATAGGGGGGAACGCAACACATGCTCTTTCCGAAGCCCGTGGATAACACTGCCAAATGAATCTTTTCTATCCAACATATGTTGTATTATTTCCTTCTGCTCTGATTTGAGCTGTAGATGGAACTGTTTGTCCTGCAGAATACGCTTTATATCGTCTTGTATGGTTGTTTACATATGCAAATAATTTGGTGCGGTGCATTTAGTAGCTCCCATCAAGCAATGCATTGCTGTCATCTTTTAGTTAGTATCGCGATATCATGTTCCAAAATGGCAGTGAAATGACCAAATCATAGGGTCTGGGAAAATCGTGCTGTAATTGAGTGCAACACCACTTTCTGAGGGTAAGATGGTTATGAATGAATAGAAAAATGATTGGTGAAGCGATTTATATTAGGGTTTCGGATGGAAAATAAAATCTGATAGCCACAAAACGTGGAAATGTGCCGATCCAGATTGGACCGGAAAATTCGCTGTTTTGCTTATAAAGAGCTCTCTGATATCCCACGGCTACAGCAAGTCCTAAATAAGCCGTCGGACGGCAGAGGAATCTCGGTCCAAAAAATCTTGACACTTTTTGATGCACTGGCTGAGCGTGAAATTGCCAGATAATTTTCAGGTTCTCGGGCATTCATGGCCATGCCTGTTTCATATTATATTTAGTTAAGAAAAATGATGTGGTATTCAATGTTCATTGTTTTCCCTTTATCTGTTTTTAATTATAAGTAGTCAAATGATAATTAAATATAACATTTATTGAAAAAAGCAATTAAAACAGCACATATATATATAAATGAATTCGCGCCTCTCACCTGTGTGTTGGAGTAAATTGGGGTATCGTAAAAAGTAGCATGGGGCAAAAGAACGACAACTCTTAGCAGACGCGGAATTATGTTCCGAAATCAGTCCTGAAATTAGGTGGAAAGGGTTGGTCTTAATTACGCTGTTTTTAAAGAATTAGGTGATTGGTTAATAAACAAAAGTTGCACCAATCAAAAAAGAGATAATTTATCTTTCGGTGCATCCCAATCTTATGAATGAAAGCGTGGAAAGTGGCCATTTTAAACATGTGAGAAATTTAGCTAAACATTGTAAATGGCTTTTTAGGATGTGCACCCCTCTGTAATTTTAGAAAGGGGTGATTTTATTATTATTCTTAAAGAATTCAAACAGAAATTATGAATATATGGGTGTATTGTTCGTGTTTTTCGCATCTTTTTCACTGTACCCCCTTTTTGGTAAGCAGAGTAATTTCCCCTGAAAAGAAATACAGTTACTTCCGGTGAATCAATACGTTAAGCTTATTATTTAATTACAGATATAAATTCTCATAAATAAACCTTACCAAGGTTTGAATTAACCAAGAAATATATGGTAATAGTGTGCAGGTAACTTGAGAAGAAACATGTATGAAGTTCAGTGGTGAAAAAGTAATGTACTTGTTACTTGTTCTGTAACTTCCTCCATTGAATGTGGAGCACTGCTTGAATGAAGCATATTTTTAAGCGGTATGTACATCATCGTTAAACAAACATGTTTTTGGTGTAAAATTAACTTCCAAGTTCATTTTAGAAGCATGTTTCAGCCTGGAAATGTCTTATTATATCATATATATGTTAAAAAA
>MJUT01012295.1:68063-78597 GCA_002080005.1 Gigantidas platifrons | reverse complement strand
TATATCTCGTAAATATAAGTGGAACCATATTTTGAACAGAATTTTCTATAGAATTTTAAAGACCTCATTTTACGATTTTCAAAAAATCGTAAAAAAAACCAATGGGAAGTCCTAGAGTTAAAAACTAAACTGTTTTGAGCATCTTAGATATAGCACTTTAACATGATATAAATATTTAATGAATACAGGTAAGTAAAAAAAATGGTTGCCCCATGGGGAAATCACACAATTTCGAAATACACTGATACTTGTAAAAGTACTAAAAATGTTTGTATGTGTCTTTCAGTTCAAGCTTGGATATTTGATTGAATTCAATAAAATTGTCATGACTGTCTCATCAACGTATTTAGCACTTCTGAAGCTATTAAATACTGGTTTTCATACTTTTTCTGATTGTCTTTGCCTTTTCGTTTACATCTTTGTCAAGCAAACAGGGTTACTTCCCTGTTAAATTAAACTCTGCACAAATCTGGACTAACTTCCGGAATTGCACTTGCTCCGAACAAATGATGATGTCAAGAAAATGTTCTTAGCCTTTTCAAAACAAAATGTCAAAGTTCTGTTTCTTGTAGTTTTTTCCCAAGTATATTTAATGAATGTAAGTTGAAGAAGATATGAATTACATGTATAATTATGATAAAAATACATACTATTGAAATACAACGTAAATGGGACAGAAAAGGGGGGTGTTGTCTATATAAATATAATTTGTATCAGGCCCATTGCGACGATACGTCTAAACACAGCTCAGGACTGAATGCACTCGGGACATACAATGTGCACTCAGGACATGAAAAAAGGGCTTAAAGGTTGTCAGATATTAAAAGTAGATCATCTTATTCGAAATTTGATTTGCATTGAAATCCATAGTATCAATATTTTTTAAGTTGTAACCATTTTTATGCGACACAAGGCATATCTGTGTGGTCAGTCGTGCGTGAACTTACCTTACCTTACCGCCAAATCTTTAACCATCCTTATGGACAACCTCCGCTCGGAGTGTTTCCCTCCACCATCCTGAATTACTTCTGGATTTCCAGGTCGATATTAACGTATGTTTATTGTAGCCATTGGTGCGGAGATGGCCATCAAACACGCAATAAACAAAATAATTAGATTGACAACGTGGAAACGTAGGATCGAAAAATTATATACAAAATTAATACATTGTTGTGTACTAGATGAAAACTTATTCTTACGGATATAAAATGGTATTATTTTTTTTCCATATTTCCAAGAGATTTTCTTTATGCTGGAACTAAATTAAATGATTATCCCAATATAAAATGTGCTTTGATTTTAATTTACATATGCACATATAAAATGATAATTATTTTTGGTCAAATATTGCAAATGAGATGAGAATAATTATCTGTTCATTTAAGTTCATTTTGCAACAAGAAATTTTCATTTTTAAATTGTAATCGGAATTTTGTTTTATAAAGTTTCAAATTAGAAAATATTATTGAAATTTGCAGGAGAAAAAAAAAAACCAATTATTCATATTGTTTGCACTTTTTGTTTTCAAATCATTTTATTATTCTAGTGTCTTTTGATGTTTGTGATGAAGACTTTTAAGTGTGGACACACATAACAGCTAATAATTAGTTGAAATGTTAATGAAAACAATCGTTATTGTTTATTACAAAATTGTTAAGAAAACGATAGACATCTTAAAAAAAATTCTAAGTTCCATAGTATGTACTTTTTATTTAAAAATAATTCCCTTCCGAAAACGAGTTTGAGGTTTTTAAGTTGGTTTTTGGGTGTGCTTCCTAGGTTCAAAAAATCTTGGTTATTTATTCAACGGAATTTACAACAACATGACTTTCTTCAAAGGAAAATAAATATTAAACTTAAATATTTTCTTGGGAAATTCGGAAATTCCAGAGAATCTAACAGCTGTCCTGGTAGCCTGGTAAAGGGTCAAAATTACTGAGGCTCCAGGACAAATCCGGAGCATTGGCATGTACATGTATGAGGCTGCAATAGTGAAAATCTTTTTAAAACAATAGTTTCTACCAGATATAAAAATATTTTTTAAAATAGCATGAATCATTATTGTTTTTCTACAACATCAGTTTGTATTTATCCAAACACTAATTCAAATAAATCTTCTTTACAACTGCAGGGGGTTAGGGTTAGGGTGTTTAATGCCACTTTCAACAATATTTCAGTTATATCGTGGCGGGTTTACAACTGCAAGGGCAAGACAATAAGAATTGGATTGTCAGATAAGACCTTATGTACATTCATTCATGGTAACCAGTGGTTAGGGTTATGGTATTTAATGCCACTTTCAACAATATTTCAGTTATATCGTGGCAGTCAGTTATATTGGTGGAGGAAACCGGAGTACCGAGGGGAAACCACTGACCTGCTGCAAGTCACTGACAAACTTTATCACATAATGTTGTATCGAGTACAACTCGCCTGAGTGGGATTCGAACTCACAACGATTTTGACGGCCACCTTGTTACCAATGTCTATTACCACAAAAAGGTTTACAAGTTCAATTAATGCCCATGGTAGAGGTATTCTTGATTCATGTATAACTTTATGTGATATTCTACAGTATAGTCCGGTTTCTTCAACCAATAGGGGACCCTCCTAAAAGTTAAATGATTGCTCCCTAAAAACGACTGCCATTAATATGCATTTTGTATATTTTTTTGGGCTTTTTTGTTATGATCTTAATCACTTTTATGTTTTACAGGATCATAAAGCATCTACAGCAGACCATGACAGAAATCATTACAATGATTCAACCGAGTCGAATCCGATACATCTCAGATCTGGTACCAAAACTTTGACGAAAAATGAAATTAAGTCATCCGTCATGGAGTTCCTTCAAGAATCACACCAGCTTTATATTCCTAAACAAATGTTACAGTATCATTTGACAAAAGTATTATTAACTTGTAATATACTTAGAAAAAGAATGGAACGGACACATAGTAAAATATACCTTTACTGTTTTAATTCTTGTATAGGTTACATGTATGATATTGACAAAATCTATAGCAAATTTTGTTCCGATTGTGTACAATATTTAGACATTTCCGGTGATATTGATATAGCCTTTTGTGAAAAAAATATGAGTTATTTAAAAGTTGGCAATTATTTTGAAATGTATAATCAGAAAAATAAAAGGAATGAAACAAAAAGTGAAAATCGACAAAAAAGAGCTGACAAAAGTGTAAATAAAAATAGACAGTCAGATGTAACGGGAATGACAAGTACGCAAACGAACACGGAATTATACAGTTCTGATACTTCTTTAGATTCAGACATTCACATATCAAAGAGAGGATTAAATGAAACAAGGAACCAGACAAACACTGGTATGGAAGACTGGAAAACTATATTTAATATGCAGTAGTGAGTTTTTGTATTCCTTTAGATTGGTTTTTATTTTGTCTTGAGTCATGCCAAGAAAATCATGATAAAAAAAACTAACAATATTTGTAAAAACATAGAACATTTTATATTTGCCAAAGCAATTTTGTGGTATTCTTATTTTTTCAAAACAATTCATTGCTGGGGACTTATTCTGTTAATATATAACTTGCTGCACTAAATTATTTTTTCAAAATTTTAAAATTATGTTGTAATTGTAGGTAAATTTTGAAATATTGATTTATGTATGATGTTGACTTGGGTAGATGGTCATTTGAGTTGGGTGTTTTGACTTGTTGTCCTACAAGAGTTGTGTCCCATGAATTGATTATGCACAGAGCAATTCACTGTTTTTCTGGACTTGCAACTATATATTAAATCATTCTTGATAACAATTTCAGCATAAATGACCAGAAAGTACAGTAGTAAGTCTAGCTGATTGTATATGTCAGTTTTCATTACCATGGCTACGGAGTTGTTAAATATGTTGTTTCAGCAACTCTAGTTTGATTCTACTATCCTGCTTTCTCTTAAAACAAAGGGTTTTTTTTTCCATATCATTTGAATTACCAGACAATTTATGTACCTAATAAATTAATATATTTACAAACTACATTTTATGGGCCATTGTGGTCATGATCGTATGGTAGTTGGATTTACAACTACCTGTGCAATCAGTGCCTATCACCACTAACGTTGTGAGTTTGAATCCCACGACAGGCAAGGTGTACTTGATACAACATTATGTGATAAATTTTGTCATTGATTTGCAACAGGTTGTGGTTTTCTCTGGGTACTCCGGTTTCCTCCACCAATAAAACTGACTGCCACGATATAATTGATGTGTTGAAAGTGGCATTGAACACCATAGTAAAAATAAACCAACCCAAACTACATTTTGATCATTGAGTTGACAAATTTTCCATGGTAACAAAAGGTTAGATAGGTTATCATGTGACCCCTCATTTTCAAGGCCAACTTTAATGTTTTCCTGTATCCCAGATTGATTGCAGGGTATGAAAGGTGTTTAAATCAATTTTTCCATGGTAAATAAGGATATGATTTTTGTAATTTTGGTTGTGGGAAATTTATCTATTTTGTTTATTTATTTATTTAAGTATGTCTACCCTAACAATTCATTAAATTTCATCAAGATTTTTTTAGATATCATGACATGCACTTAATATATAAATTTGGTTTTGGTTTGGTGGTACAGTTATACATTGTTGTGTTGAAGTAGAAGGGACAGATTATTATACTTCGAGTTTCCAAGTTTTCCTGTTATCTAGTTATGACTTGATTGATTGATGTTTAATGCCAACATTAGCAGTATGACATGGTGTGAAAATTTTTTATATTTACTTAAGACACCTACATGATCCTTAGAAATAAAACATATTCTCCACTCATGAGTCAAGAGTATTCAAGTGTGATCAACTGTTGGTAACCAGCAATGGATGTATCAATAATATAGCAGTATTTAAAAAAATATTTCTGGAAAGAAGAGTTTGAATATACGAAAGGGGTAATCAGAAGCCATAAATCAAAGAACAGACAACACAATGGCCAAAAGAAAAAGGACAAACAACGGTCTGCAAAGCATTACACATAAAACTAAAGATCGAGTATCACGAACCCCACTAAAAACCGGATGTGATCTCAGGTGCTCCAGAAGGGTGAGCAGTTCCTGCTGCACTCGTGGCATCAATCATGTTACTCTAGTTACAAACCTGATGATAAGTCTTGATCATGAATGAGGAAAGGACTGGGAAGTGTTTACATCAAATTTCAAACTAAATATATAGTACGACCCTAAGGTACGGCAAGTACCATGATACCATGTATTGACATTCTATTTCAAACAATTTCCACTGCCATATTTTAAATGGAAGCTAGCACAGTACTATATGACCTAGATATATGTGTTATTATATTAATATTTTCTTTATTGTCTTTTTTAGTTCTAAGGATCCACAGTGGGCTTTAATATGTGTAGTATTCATAGTTACACTTATTGTTGTGTGTGTATGGTACTCTGGGATGTGTAACAATAGACATGGAGAGTTTATAGACCCAGTCATGACACATAATTTAAGACCAGAATATGTTAGAGGTAATTGTTTAGGTCGGGTTTTTTTTTGGGTTTTTTTTTTTTTTTTCAATTAAAATCTTTAATGAAATCTTTACATTTGTTAGTGAAAAACATAAGAACCAGTACCTTATCCTGGCCTTGTTTAGGTCGGGTTTTATATTTTTTGTTTGTTTGATTGTTTGATGGTGTTTAACGTGACTTTCAACAATATTTCAGTTATATCGTGGTGGTCAGTTTTATTGGTGGAGGAAACCGGAGTACCTGGAAAAAACCACCGATCTGTTTCAAGTCACTGACAAACGTTATCTCATAATGCTGTACACCTCACCCTGATCGAGATTCGAACTTACAACATCAGTGGTGATAAGCACTGATTGTATAGGTAGTTGTAAATCCAACTACCATACAATCATGACCACGATGACCTGTAGACCTTCAGATGCAATATATACATTTTGTAGACTTTCATCTTTGTATAAAGCACGTCTTAACTCATTTTGATGCCAATAAAATGCAAAAATAAACTGCATTTAACTGAGTTTGATCCAAAAACTGCAAAATATACTGTGTTTAATTCATTTTGATGCAAGAACTGCAAAATAAACTACATTTTACCCAATTTTATACAAAAAAGCAAAATGAGCTACATTTTGCTCTTTTTGAGTCCAAAACTGCAAAATTCTTGACTCATAACTCAGTTTGGAGCAAAATCTGCAAGATAAACTATATTTTTAGCCGAGTTGCAACGAAGTTGCAGTCGGCTTATGTTTTGGCGAAAGGTGGGCGGGCGTATGGATATCTTCGTTAACGCGATAGCGCTCTTAGTTTTTGGCCGATCAGCATAATTTTTGGTAGGAAGCATTATTACACTATTATTTAGAGCGAGTTCGAAATTCAGATTAATCTATTGTTTTTTTCTTGTAAAATCATGTTTTTTTATAGAAAAAGTACATATTTTGAGAATTATCTTCGTTAACGCGATAGCACTCTTAGTTTTTGTTTGATCAACGTAATTTTTGGTAGGAAGCATTATTACACTATTATTTAGAGCGAGTTCGAAATTCAGATTAATCTATTGTTTTTTTCTTGTAAAATCATGGTTTTTTATAGAAAAAGTACATATTTTGAGAATTACACATTTCTCTGAAACTACACAAGATACATGTAGAAACTTAATATGTGGTATGGGTGGAGATGTTAATGTAAAGTTGTGCAATCAGCATTTTTTATCCCCGGGGCTCAGCCCCACCCCGCTGGGGAATCTGTTTTAAAAATGTGACAGAGATCCCCACCCTAAACCATATATATTTATGATCAGGGTGACATAGGCAAATTAAATGCATTATAGCTCAGGCTCCAGGGTCATACCCCACCCCCTACCTGAAGTGAACTTTTTAATGGTTGAGATCCCCACCCCTAAACCATATATATTTATGATCAGGGTGACTAGGCAAATTAAATGCCTTATAGCTCAGGTCCCAGGGGGGTCATACCACATCCCCTACCTGAAGTGAACTTTTTAATGGTTGAGATCCCCACCCCTAAACCATATATATTTATGATCAGGGTGACTAGGCAAATTAAATGCCTTATAGCTCAGGTCCCGGGGAATCATACCCCACCCCCTACCTGAAGTGAACTTTTTAATGGTTGAGATCCCCACCCCTAAACCATATATATTTATGATCACAAGACCAAATGATTTTGACTTGCAACTCGGCTGTTGCATCTCTGATGCTTTCTCGATTTTACTGAATTGTATGCATCAATGTTAATCAAAGTCGTAGTACAATGTATGATGAAACTTAATTTATTTTATTATTAATTTTATATACAAAAATCTTAACCATATCAAGCGCTGGTAAAAAATTACAACATGAATAATTTGTTCAGGGAGTGGTCATAATATGTATACTAAGGGTAGCAATTTCTGTTCATATGATTTTCCTATTAGATTATAGAACATTTTTGACGGTGAGGTATTTTGTATTTTTCATTTTATTATAATTACTAAAGCATTGTAATAATAGGTTTTTCTAATTCTCTGTGTGATTTATTTGATAATCTTCATATTGTAGATGTTGTGTCTCGTAAGGCAAGATTCTTGTCATGGTTCCTTTATCTGAAAAAGAGGCGGAAACGTCGACAACAGAAGAAAGAGTCAGAACGGCTATTATCCAGTAGTAGTGATGAAGATCTATTTGACATGACTGACATGACTGAATTCTAACCTTTTTGGTTCATAGATATTACATGTAAACTTATTTAAGATACGTATCTATAGATTGGTATACAGGATCATAAAAAAAGAGAATTGGGTTTTCTCTATGATAGTATAGTAGTATGGCGGTTAGTCCACAAAAAGTTAAATTTTTACATGAAAACATTTACAATTTTGTGCCTTATATTCAGTCAGTGACGGGTTGTAGTTCATGTTAGGATTTATCGTCACTTTTAGCTATATCATGACTTATTGTAGTAGGAAAGGCTGAACAGGTATAACAAGCTGACTGGTAAAGCCTTGGGTAGGTGTCTGATCTGGAAGTGTTGAGGTGAGTATCTGGGTGTGAACACACATCGTTGTTGTTAGGATTATAGTCAGAAGTAAATGCCTTTCTTCCATTATTACGGCATTTTAACCCCGCTGAACCTCTAGAGGATTAAAATGTCTTTTGCCTTTCCCCACATTAAATTCAAATGCATTAATTTCAAATTTTGAAATAAATTTGTGTTAAATAATGGGAGAAACAAATTCTCCTTCAGTTGCCCATGTGGGTTATGATATTTCTCCACTCTAGATTTAAATTTAAAATTTTAACCACTCGCCTGACGGCTTGTGGTTAAAATTTTAAATTTAACTCTCATGAGTGGAGAAATATCGTAACCCACGGGCAACTGAAATATAATTTATATGTAGCTACCCATGCATGCCCTTTGTAATTCTGAAAAAAATGAAGTTTTTGAAATTGTTAAAATTATTGTCCTGCCATTTTGGCTTTAGCCATCTTTTTGTATCTGTTGTTGTTTAAGTCTTCATTGGTGTCTTGTTTATAAACTTTCCACATTAATCTATTCTTCTAAAGGTTTATGGTGTTTAATGCCACTTTCAACAATATTTCAGTTATATCGTGGCTTATTCTTCTAAAACACTTGGCCTAATTAAGTAATAAGATTTTGGTTGGTTCTTTTTAAATTGTACCTAGCACTTTTTCTTCTGTCAGTACTGTAACATATAGTGCTGCTTTCAACAATATTACAGTATTGTTACAGTCAGTTTTATTGATGGATGAAACCGGGCTACCCTGAGAAAACTATCAACTATGGTAAGCCAGCTGTGACACACTTCTATAGCTGCTGAAGCCCCTGTTAATGTGGACACGTTTGCACAATTTTGACTGTGAGATTAAATGAAATACAGAAAATTCAACACCGTTGAAACAATTCCAAAATCAAATATCAAAATCGTAGAAAGAGGCAAAAACCTTTCTTTTAGAAAAAAAATCATACGATTTGATTTTTCTCTCTGTAAATTAATAACATCAATTAAAACCAAATATGCAATGTAAGTTTGTTGGAAAGAGGAATAGAACTTTCCTTAATATGACCAAAACTTCAGTAATTTCTACAAATTAATGACAGCATTAAAAAAAATGAATGTTATGACTTAACATACTTAAGATGTTAAATTAGCTTTAAATCTTAAATCAAACTGTATTTTCATAATGAATGATAATAGTTTAAATATATACTATGAATAGAATGTGTTGTTGTGATTGTTTATTACTGTATAACTTATTATCTTTAATTAGTTTATGTTTCTTCTATGTAGGTCCATTCCCCAATTTTCTTTTTCATGTCTTTATCTTATGAAAAATGGTGTAGGTAGGTGTCTGTTTTCCTTTTTTTTTCTTTTTGTTTTTTTTTTCTTTTTTTTTTTTATTTTATAAAGTTTATTCACTATAAAATTTCTATAAGTAATTTTTTTCCTTTTATCTTTTCATTTCATATACAAAATGTTCCACGAGATTCCAAATGAGATAAAATGAAAATCAATGTAATTATCTGAGTTGATTTTGATATTTTAAGATGATTGTTGAAATGTAGACATCTATGTCATATTCGAAGTGATGACTTGAACTTTACTATTACGATCCCATACAGTAGATAGCAAATCTCTATCAAGGAAATCCTGTTAATAATCAAATGCTCAAGAATAGTGTATAAACTGATTGATAGAATGTTTAGGTATCAGTAAATATAAAACTTTCCTGTTCATGTTATACTTACTCCACCATAAGTTAACCAGTCATTGCTTGCTGTCTACATGTATTAGGTAAACTCAGAGTATTAACTATAACAGGTTTTGATTTCCCAGCAATATAAGCTTGACTCCAAACTTTACTGTTCCACAAGACAACTACATAAACCAGTATATGATTTATAGATTGATTGATTGATTGATTGATTGATTGATTGATTGATTGATTGGTGTTTAATGCCAACTTTAGCAATTAACTAGTACAATGCACACGAAAGAGATAATTGATTGGTTAGTTTGTAATATTTGAACTTATTCATTCATGTATTTATAGATTTTGTGAGGTAGCTTTGATCTCACTGCCAGTCATTTTTTAACCAACCCTTCTTTTTGTACATTTACATTGAAATAGTAACAGTATATTTGTCAATTCACAATATTAATGATAATGTATGAATGAAATTTGTTGAACATGCTTTATTCATTGCAAATGTTGCATATGATCACAAAATATTTGATGGAACATGTTCATGTCTTTTTTATGCGATCAGTAACTATCAACACTAACGTAAGTTCGAATCCTGCTCATGCGAGGTGTGATCGATAAAGCATTATGTGATAAAAGTTTGTCAGTGACTTGCGACAGGTCGGTGGTTTTCTCCAGGTACTCTGGTTTTCTCCACCAACAAAACTGACTGACAATATACATTGTAACTGAAAAATTGTTGAAGGTGGTGCTAAACACCATAACCGTAACCCCCTCTTATTTTTTTTTTTTTTTTTTT
>MJUT01012295.1:15066-29190 GCA_002080005.1 Gigantidas platifrons | reverse complement strand
GAAGACTGGTAACGTGTCCGATTGGAGCGACATGTCTACAGGCGGAATGTTGTTTCAGTGAACTAGAACTATAAAAACACAACTAATCGTGTTGGTCTGGTACAAAGCCGACATCATCACCATTATGTCCTCAAAATGTAACTTGTTCTATCCATAATATAGCTGATAAATTGCTCATTTAACGTTAAACAAAAATCACTTACTAGATTAAAAAAGAGTTATAAATGGGGCCGTTGTAGCCGTGATCGTATGGGAGTTGGATTTACAACTACTTATGCAATCAGCGCCTATCACCACTGATGTTGTGGGTTCGAATCTCGATCATGGTGAGGTGTACAACATTATGTGATAAAGTTTGTCAGTGACTTTCGCCAGTCCGGTGGTTTTCTGCGGGGCCTCTGGGTTCCTTCACCAATACAACTGACCGCCACGATATAGTTGAATTATTGTTGAAAGTGGCATTAAATACCATCAAACTAACATGCAAACAAATATATAACAAACAAACCTTTCGTTTTTCATTTAATGCCTTGTAGTCTCCATCTTCTGAAGCTGATCCAGCGGACACATTAGTGGTCGCTTGTCTCTTTGGCTTGAATAACGTTGAGATTTCGTCCAATTCATCCATATTGGTTTCACTGAATTTTCCTGTATGTAAAAAAAAATTGTGTTGTTAACAAGGGTATGGAATAAAACTGTACAATATTGCATTTTAAATTGTCTGAAATTTGACAATTCGTTAAAAGGAGATGAAAATGAATTAAATGTTATGTATTTGTGGTATTGTATTATTTATATATTAATTAATAGGCGGGGCCATCGTGATCGTATGGTATTTAGATTTACAACTACCTGTGCAAATCAGTGCCTATCACTACAGTGATAGTCCACTAAAATTGTGAGTTCGAACCCCGTTCATGGCGATATGTACTCATACAACATTATGTGACAAGTTCAGTGACTTGCGACAGGTCGGTGGGTTTCTCCGGATATTCCGGTTTTCTCCACCAATAAAACTAGTCGCCACGATATAACTGAAATAGTGTTGAAAGTGGCGTTAAACGCCATAGACATAAGCCATTAATTAATAGGAAGGTTAAGATACATGTGTGATTTATAGACTTTTGCTTTGCATAAATCATTTCCTCATTTCTCATTAATGATACAAGATCCTGAAAAATAAGCTTTTTAGGGTACATGTTTATATGTATAATCATGAAGGTATTATAATACTTCCATGGAATAATAAATGTTCAAAGAGCAAAATATGTAAAAACACCAGTTTGCCTCTAGTATCAAAAACTATATATTTACATATCTGTACATTAAACGATCGTCTTTTCCTGCTCAATGATCACAAATACAAACTTTACTCTCTCCCATTTTATTTTCTTAAGAGACAGGTTAAATAAATATTACATAAACTTGAATATGACAGTCTATCAGACCTGCAATATATTTTTGCCTTAGTGATAATATTTCAAATACATACATCAAGAGAGAGGAGGATTTTGATCCCATTAATCGGTTTAACCCCGCCATATTTTATGCCTGTACCGAGCCAGGAACTGGATTTCCAACGTCATATGTCGTGGTCTTTTTTTAATTTTTTTTTTTATATTCAATGACTTTAGTAACGAACCGCATCGGTGGTGTAATGGATAGCGTGCTCGCCTAGATTGCGATAGATCGTCGGTTCGAGCCCCAGTCGGGTCCAACCAAAGACTATATAAATTTGGTATTTTTTGCTTCTCCGCTAAGCACGCAGAATTAAGGAGAAAGAGCAAATACTGGTTGGCTCGGAATCAAGATAATGTGTCCGAGTTGGGCGACATGTCTATCCGCGGACTGTTGTATCAGTGAGCTAGCACTATAAAAATTCAACTAAGTGTGTTAGTCTAGTACAAAGCGGACATCATCATCATCATCATCATCATCTCATTAACAATTAACTTGTTCTCGCTATGATATATTAAAAAAATTGCTGAATTGGCATTAAAACCATAATCGCTCACTCACTCATTGAACTTAATCTGGCTTGTTCTTTAGGAGTAGGAGTTGATGGAGTCACTGTCCCTCCCATGTCTCCTGATGAGGAAGTTATACGTCAGAGGGGACAGATAAGAACCAGTCCCAGAAAGAGGGCCTTCCAGACATCTACTCCAACTATTACAGATGTTGGTAAGGCTACACATATACATATAGTTCTAATTAATGCATGTCAAATTATCAATGTCGATTTATTTATTGCTCTCATGGGTACTGGTGGTGGTTCCTTATCCTCAACATAAAGATCTGCTCAGCCCGTCCCCATGTGGTGGGTAGGGAGTAAAATTGGTACTTGTTGCTTCTCCGATAAGCACACAGCATTAAGGAGAAAGAGCAAAGACTTGTTGGCTCGGAATCAGGATAATCTGTTTGAGTGATCGTATGGTAGTTGGATTTATAACTATTGTCCGTTTGACTTCTATAAAACCTACAGAAAAAAATTCTTAAAATTCCAGTTTTCAAATCAACAATTTTATTTCTAGATGTATATTAATATATGATATATACGAACTCTGACAATTAATTTAAAAATTTTTGGTCAATTATTAAAAAAGTTATCCATTAGATCTCTATGTTAATTATATTTTCTGAAGTGTAAAAATCTGGCTGGAGTGAGTACAAATAACAGACTGTACCATGTGACATAGGACATTTAAATATTAATGGACATCAATAGCAATTGACAATCAACTTAATAATGGTCAGTTGATGAGTAGCCTTTTAATATTTAAATGTCCTATGTCACATGGTGTAATGAAATATACATTGAAAGCACATGTCTGTTATTTTGTTTTGATGGTTGGGCTCTTACATTATTTGTACTCACTCCATGCAAATTTTTATACTTCAGAAAATATAATTAACATAGAGACCTAATGGGTAACTTTCTTAATAATGGACCAAAATTTTTGAAATTAATTGTCAGAGTTCGTATATATCATATATTAATATACATCTAGAAATAAAATTGTTGATTTGAAAACTGGAATTTTAAGAATTTTTTTCTGTAGGTTTTACAGAAGTCAAACGGACTATAGTTATAAATCCAACTACCATACGATCACGAACACGACGAACCCTTATTAAAAGGCAACAAATCGGATTTGAAAACAATTTGCTTTCAGAAAAATCAACATTCAAAGCGAAAATGACAAAGCATATGGAAAAAAAGAAAAATGACGAAATTGGAAATATTCTGTTAAAACACGTTTTCACCCATCTATCTTAGCCCAAAAGGGGAAGGGATGCGGGTCACCTGTTACCCCAGACTATGCCAGTAAACCGATACTCTAATTCACATTTCAAAGTGGACACCGTTTACATAATGTGAGAACAAATCATCATATCTTCATAATCAACAAGTTTATATTTGACTTTTAACTTACCTTGTACCGACATCTTCCAGTATAATAAATAATGAGCACACAAAACTACTTAATACATCAGAAATATCTCAAAGTATACACATATTTATTGTACATTTGTATATACTAACGTTATATATCTATTGTATCCCTAAGACAAATTAAGGTAATAAGGATGTTCTTGGGATGATATCAATTATATATCAGACGGTCCTAATAATATGATGAAGAGGTTACGTGGTTATTTAACCAGGAACCATGGATGGACAGTATACTTTTATATACAATTATGTTTAGTTACAAAATGTGTATGTGTGGGTTCCCTATATACATATTTAATTTGATAACTGAATATATTTTAATTCCGATACAAAATATATCTAATAAACCATACCAATGCGAAAGCACTGACTACGGGCGGGTGATGCCCTCGGTGACAAATAATCCATCAGCAGAGGTATCGACCCAGTTATAGTTATAAAAACGTGGATATTAAAATTGAGTGCCAGTGTCATACATACAAGTAAAACGAGAACGCTAGAAAGTATATTCCACACAGTCTTCAACAGAGATTTAAGGTTTAACTCTGTCCTTGATGTGTAATATCAAAATAGTACACCACCTTTAAACGGCGTGATCTGGTTTGAATCTAGTTTAAACATTTATATTAATACATATTCCACGCTCCATAGAATATAAGCTACTTATGGAGTCCCTTTAGTGCCAAAACAGAAATGTATCATTTTTGTGCATATGACTTTTAAACTTTTCATACAATTCGTTGATACCCGTATGCACAATTTTAAAACTCATGTTTTTTTTAATAACTCAAAGTCATTTTAATTGCTATCATTTTTTCTACTCTCTAATACCTCTGTATTAGGATATATAAACTACATTATAAAATTTGTGGTTGTCCTATTCTGGTCCTATGTTCTCCCTTTGGACCTTTTTCTATTTCAGTTTTAATAAATGAACCTAACATGCTCCTTGTCAGAGAAATTGGTTTCCATCGTCAATCATCTTATTGCAGGTACCTATCACAATCATACCCCCTCCCCCTCCTAATTTTCATTTCAGTCATTTCAGCCCTTTTTGAAACTAAATAGTAGAATTTGATTAATTATGGATGGATGTGTTTTGTAAATTTGTGTAAACTGTTTTGTCTTTGTTCCATCGGAATCTTGTTATTGGAGAGGATTAGTACCTACCCAGCCTGCTGTCCAATTCATTTGAGTTTATCAATAAAATATTTGAATTGAAAAAAAAAAAAATTGGATTATTGGATGTTAGTAACCACGTTAATTAGAGATGTTTGGCATAATATTATGCTTTATTTTCAATGCTATTGACGACAGATTATCTTAACATTTCTACTGCACATATTATCAATACATTTTAAAGTATTTAAAGGGAAATTTCACATAAATTATCAAATATTAGGCCCAACTAAGTTTTATGATTAAGTAAGCGTGGTTTTTAAATGTAGCTAATTTTTCTTTCCTTTTCAATAAACTGGATTTCCCGTCCATTAATATTTTGCTATCAATTTCCTTCAAATATAAAAATGATGACCTCCTTCCGTATATTGGTGATTATACATTGACTGGCTCCTTTCCATAAGAACACCATTGGAAAACGATCATAAATTTCAAGAAGAATATTAAAGGAATAATCGTATGCAAATTTATATGGATTATATTCGATGCTGTCGTCTTTATTCTGGAGCAGAATATCCTATTATTTGGACATTTGCGATAAACAATAAAAGTCTTAAAATTGTTGTTGTTAGTTGTCAAACTATGGACTACTCAGCCATTGTCAAAATCATGCTCGTTCTGTACAATTGATGTAGTAGACGTTCTAATGCATAAAATGTTTAATTTTCGAATTCTAAACAAAGCTTGGAACGGAGTTTCTAGTCTGTCATATTTACTTGGTACAGAAAAGTACTAAGAATTTATCAGACAGGACATGGAAACAATATGTTGTTGTTTACTTGAGAGTGAGTCTGAACTAATAACAGTATGTGATAAAGTTTGTCAGTGACTTCCGGCATGTCGGTGGTTTTCGCCATGTACTCCGGTTTCCTCCACCAATAAAACTGACGGCCACGAAATAACTGAAATATTGTTGAAAGTGGCGTTGCACATCATATCCCTAACCCTGAACTGATGAACTTGGATATAGAAAACATCGGAGCTGTCCCTCAAACTTCTTTTGCTTACCCCCAACTTGTGTAGACTGTAATTTCCCCCCACTTTAGTTCACTTGTGTTTAATGTGACTTTGCACTGACATTATGTGTTTTAATGTAAATAATGTAACTATATGATATTGTTAAGATTATCTCCTTAATGAGGAATTTAAATGAATGGGTTAATTAGTATATTGTGTCATTATTTGGTTGCCAATTTATCCATTACATTGGCCATTAGCCTTACCACCACGGTCAACATTTCAAGACTCGGTCACGTCATGTGTGTAAGTACAAGTCGGAAGATCATTATATAAAATATAAAGTACAAAAATACATAATAACAAAAGAGCTACATGTATATACAATACTGTATTTACAATAGGAGAGAGAGAGAGCGAGATGTAATTGTACATGTGACAATACTTTGAAGATAATGAAGAATACATGTAACATAATTATATGGATACAACGCGATACTACTTATATTGATTATGCAGAGTTTTTTTCCCAAGATTTTTTGTGAATGTGTGATATAAAATACATTTTTTTTTCATTGCAAGCACGTGTACATAACCTTTTCCATTTAGTTAGTTTAGTTTTGATCGAATTACTGATCCCAAGGAACTTTGGTTAAGTAAAATACAAATGTATAATTTATGGGGGGAAGTCTCATTTAGGTAATTACATTAGCACCTACTTTAAAAGAATAAGTAAATGGTCTTCTTAATTACAGGTTAGCGAATTAAGATTTTGTTTAATTGTTAGAATCCCTAAATGAAAATCAACTAATATAATTACATTGTCGATAATACAATTGTACAATTGTGTTATTACTTAAAATAAATACGATAATTTTCCAGTCTTGACATGTGTTGATACTGTTTTACATTTACATTTTTGTACTAATGTGTTTACAACGGTTTTAAATAAAATTGTCTTGCCTTAAAGGTATATTGTCTACGATTTTTTTGTAAATTTTTAACTGTCCATAAATGATTTGTTTAAGCTATCATTAAACAGTTATGCTGCAAAATATACGATTGGTGTTCTTTTTTTTTGGACAAAAAAGGCCCAAAACTATCGTTATCGGAATTATTATCCGGGATGACAGAAATTCAAAGTGAAAACGGCAGTTTGGAATTCTCGGGGGTTTAGCTTTGAGGTAAGGAAAATACTGTTCAGATTTAAACACTTCATGATTTTCACGCTCGTTTAAAAATGTTGTTTGAATCTTAACGTTTCGTGCGTATTCGCCAATAATTCGGTGTTTAATCTTCATTTTATGAAGGTCAGTATGGAAAACAACAATAATTATGGGTATGAAAAAATAAAAATGTGGTAGACAATATACCTTTAAGATATTATGAAATTTGTCAAAACAAACTATTTTACTTTCACGTACATGGCCGCATGGACTTTCATTTATGAAATCACTAATTTATTGATGAATGAATGCTACTTTTTTCGCTCGAGTGATAAAACAGCACTCGTGTACTCTACTAATTCATTCCCACCCCATGTTCATTACAGTGCCTATTGTATTATGCATTAATGGCATTTGATAATTAACCTTTTAAGACATGCAAGGGAAAGTTTAACCAATTAAAAACACTACCATGACATCCGTATACATGTATTAGTTGTTAATGTGTTGGGTAATACATTTAAATGGTAAAAAACGGGAATATGCAGAAGACACCAAACAAAGATATATATCTTTATTCTCATTAAACCATATCTTAGATCCAGTTTCCTCCACCAATAAAACTGACCGTCACGATATAACTGAAATATTGTTGAAAGTGGACTTAAACACCATAACCCTAATCCTAAGCCATATACATAGGTATAGAGAGTATACCCGAACTTGACCATGTGTGCAAATTCCTTTCTGAATATTTAACGAGGAATCTCTAAAAATAGTTACTCAATAAGAGATCAACAATATAATATACATTTACTTACATGTATTTGTATTTGTATGTCACAACAATAACTAGAATTCGACATGTAATCCCATCAAGACCACATTTTTTTTAATAACTCGACGAATTCCGAATGATTTCGGTATAAGGTAAGGATATTCAAATTACACGCATCAATAATTAAAATCACTGGAGTAAATATTATTTATGTTCTCCTTCTCTATGTTCATCCGAACATAAATATTTCCTTGTCTTACAATACAAAGGAAACAACAGACACATGAGAGAAGTTTTTCATGGATTGAGTTTATTATCAGTAGCTAGTTCGACAATCACCTTGTCCATCCGTCCGTCCGTTCACACTTTCGTAACAGATATCTCAGCTTCTACTGGAAGAAATGATTTTATATTTGATATATGGCTTTGGCATGGTGACTTGTACCGTGTCTCCCCTTTCCAGGTTTACCGCACATCTACTTCCTGTTTACCGTGCAACTTAGAAATGAACGAGTGGGGGTATTCTTAACACGACATCTTGTGCAACATCTTGTTTGCTCAAATGTTGTTGATACACCAAGAAGATTTTTTTTTAATTCTGAAGTATTGAAAACAAGCTTCTGATTCTCATTTTTGGGAGATTGATTACAGGCTCCTGGGAGCCTCTTGTTCAATTTGTGAAAATGTTGCTTTTTATATCTGTGCAAAGTCTGGATTCAAATAAAAAGAGGCCTATATAAAATGTTGTAGGTCCTAAACTGTAACTACAATCCTCACATATGAAATTCATTTGTAAAAAGAATATCTTCAGATTTTATTGTCTGATTAACAATTGTGTATGCCCATTTATAAGTTGATTTTTTTACAGGAAGTGGAGAAAAGTTTACCAAAACCTGATATAAGTCATTTGATTGAAAATTTGGAATATTTTAGTAAAAATGTCTTTAAATCTTTACCCAATTCAAGATGGGGTTCCAGTCGAGATGCCTTTTGCTTTCGCAGAGTGAAAACCCATGTAGAAAACTTTAAGGTGAGTTTGTAATTTTTGTAGAAAGTTATTAGACCTCAGACAGAAGGATTGCATAATGGTTAGTCTGTTCACCTCAAGTATGATGAGTTGGATCCCTTGTCAGGTCAAACCAAAGGCAACCACATCAGTGATGTAATTGTTGGCATGCTTGCCTCAAGTATGACAGATCATCAGTTCGAACACCAGTCAAACAAAAGACTATAAAATTGATATTTGCTTATTCGATATGCACACAACATTAAGGAGTAAGAGCAATCCGGATGATGTGTCGAATGGAGCTACATGTCTACCAGCGGACTGTTGTTTCAGTGAGCTAGGATTATAAGCATCCAACTAACCATGTTCGTCCTTTACAACGTGGACATTATTATAATCTCATTGAATGTAAATTGTTCTTGTCATGATGAAGATGAATAATTGCTCATTTGGTGTTAAAACAACTGATGACTCTCACTCAAACCAAAGCCTAATATTGATATTTGTTGGTTCTTCACTAAGCAAGCAGCATTAAAGAGAAATAGCAAAGACTTTTGGCTCAGAATCGGTGAGGTAGTATTATAAAAATCTAACTCGTCTAGTACATTACTAACTTGTTCTCACCATGATATGGAATTGCTCACTTGGTGTTGAAACAATCACTCACTTTTAGATCACACTTTTAATTAATACATGTGATTGACCTTATGAATTATTTTTAACTCACCTGACCTAAAAGATCATGGGAACTATTGTTATCATTTTGCGTCGGTCGTTCTACATTCATGAGATGTCTGTGATGTTTTTTTTTACAAAAGTTCCTCATTTGATATCCTTTTCATGTGGCAAAATCAATTCTTTGTTCAGATTAGCTTGAACTATGTTAAGCACTAAGTCCATATGATTTGTTAGTTGGTACAAATTATGTATGTGGAGATCTCCATTGAAATTCCTAAATTTGTTTGGGTCTGAGAAAAACATGGCTGCCATGGACAATCGTTCTTTAAAATTTGCAAAAAAAATCCTCTGAAATTACAATTCCAAATGATTTTAACTTTATTTTGTTCAAATGATGTTTATGAGGTCCTCAGCAGAAATTCCTCATTATTCTTGCTTGGTCCTCTTAAAAACATGATGCTCTAAGTTTGTAGCCAGGTTGCACTTATCGTGCATCCAAATTGAAAAAGTTTGTAAATGCTGAACATTCACTTTTTCCACTTTCAGAGTTCTTGCATCAGTCAAGGGAAACAACTTCAAGATACAGGATTTTGGGAATCAAGTTTAGAGTATATTTTGGAAGCGTGGGAATGTGTATCAAATTTACCAGATTGGGATAATGTGGCACACAATAAAAGTAAAGAATTGTGTTATCGTAATCTGTCCACACAGTGTAAAAAAGCTCTGAAGGAAAGCAATCTGGATAAGGAAGCATATTTGTCTATTAAAAGCAGGTGAGGAGAACTTTGTACATGTATTTTTGTTTTCATTTGACTAAATAACCCATTCTGTCATTGTGTATCAATTTGTATCTATTAAATTTTCACAGCTTAAAACAAATCTTTAAATATCCAACAATAGGATTCACCTGTAAACAAATGCAATTGTATTCAAACAATGGATCAATTCCATTTCCAGTTTGTCAAGCTGCTTTCTCAATACCAATTGAAACATGGATAATCTATAAGGTGGCCTGCCATAAATGCATTTTACTATAAACATGAACATGTTCATTTAATATTCACATCATAGCTTTACTTGTAACATTCAAATGCACAAGATTTTGAATTTGAAATCTTATGATACATTTGTATTCTGAAATCAGTTGAATGAGCAAATTTATAATGTGTCCAATTATTATTTTTGTTTGTTTCAGGATAGATGATGCTGTTGAGATGAATGACCAAATCAAGCCATGCATTGAAATAATTAACAAGAAGATTCAGAAACTATCATAACAAATCAACAACAATATATATATATATATAGTTTTTTAGTTTCATAGAGAACAACCATTTAAGTTCAAGCAGGGGAGGGGAAGTACTGGAAACAAAATTGTCACAAAATTTTATTGATAAAGATTAATTTTTAGATCCCCCCCGAAGGTTAAATGCTCTGCTCCTTAGCAGCTCCTTACATTTCTGTATGGATGTAAGATCATATCTGTTGAATAGTACAGCAATCGACTCATTTATATTTTGGAGTTTTATTTTTAATTATTCATTGTTTTAGAGTATATTTTATTTCCTTTCAATAAATTTAATGAAAGTAGTATACTAACATGTATTTTCAGTTTATATTTTTTTAGTTCTTAAACATTTTTTAATTTTAATTCACCCTTTATTCTATATGAAATCTTTCTTGAAGAAGATTGCATTTGCAAGATTACTTTTTGAATTCTTAATTAATGTTGTACAGAAGTAATGATTTATGTAAAAAAAAAAATTAACCTTAAAAATGATTTCTACATAAATAAATTCATTATTTCTAAATAATTTTCCTACTAGTAATTGACATTTATTGGCATAGAAACAAAATGATTTCTATCAGAAACACTGATTATATAAGTACAACTTTATTATGTCACAACAGAAATCAAATGCTTTACACTAGTGATTTGTGCTTAAATTAAAATTTCTGAAAGTAAAAGGATGAGAAATCGTCATCTTGATAACCATAGTGAATGGCTTTTGATTTAATATACTTTGTAAAATAAGAGAAATAAAATACTTCTGTTTTAGTTAGGGACAATATCTAGATTACTTATTCCCCATTTTACCCTTGTCAGATTTCTCAGGGCGATTAAACTATTTTTTGACCTTTACAAAAATATTTTCTACATGTCATATGCAGATGTTGAAGATTAAAAAAAAAATGATGTAATGTTGTAAAAGATATTGTTATTGTACAGAGAATTCTTTAAATACATGTTACTTTATTGTTACACCATGTTTGTTTATATTTTTTTTCACATAAGGTGCTATCAAATGTATATTTTTATGACACTTATTGACATTTTCATTTGGATAGATTTTATATGAAATCTGATTAAAAACTTATGAATATTCAAAGATAAGAATTAAATGCTGGATATTCAAAGTATGAATAATTAAAAATCTGAATAAAAACTATGAATATTCAAAGATTTTGAATTAAATGCTAAATATTCAAAGTATGAATAATTAAGCTTTGAAATAAAGAATTTTTATTCTGCCTTGCTTTGTTCAATATACCACATAAGCTATTTATAATCGGAACTACATATTTTAATTATTTGTTCTGTGATATAAAAGGTCAGACAAGTAATTTTCACAGGCAGATTGTGTAGTTTACTTTTTGAAGTAATATTTTATTTTTTTTTTATAATAAATTTTTTGTGTCAAATTAATTTAAATAAGAAAATGTACATTTTTTTAATTATGAAATTACAGGAAATAAAATGTGTTTTCTTGTGATAAAAGAATCTGTATTGTCTGTTATTATACAACACAACATAAAGCATTAATGAAAATATCTGCACATTTTTTAATAACAATATATGTATAGGTATATTGGTTTGAATTATATTAATAAGTTATTGCAATGTTAATTATTCATTAAAACATGAGTTTCCGTCATCAAATTAAAGAAAAATGTTAATGTAGTGCAAATGTGTATGAATAATTTATAATTTTTGATATTGTACAGACATCCTGGACATTCTTGAGGGAATCCAAACTTCTACAAAACAATTGCTACTTGGGGAAACACATCAATGATTGTTCATTTTATATTTGGCAATATATTTCCATATAGAGAGATTTTGAGTAGACAAAAATATTATCGTTGGCAAAGTTTAGATTAAATAAAAACTAGCCATAAACAAAACTGGAAATGCAAATTCTGAGTTAATTATACAATATATTTTGAATATTGCATATTTATGTTGTCAAATTAATGGCAAAAAAAAAAAACTTTTTGGGTTCGAGATAAAGTTTAATCTGTGAAAAGATCAAAAATTAAAAGGGATGATAATATCTAGCATGTAAGTTAAAGAAAGAACAATTAATTTGAAGAGATATACAAAATCACCATATACAGTCAAACCTGTATTAAGAGATCACCTTTGGGACAACGAAAAAGTGGCCTTATGCAGACCTGATTTTCGTCCGCTTTAAAGTGGAATTCCGCTTTTTTTTCCGGATTTTGCTGTTTTACCGTTACGATTCCTTTTTTATAGTATATTCAATACTTCCGATTTTGCAGATTTCCGCTTTTTTGTTGTCCTCGTAAAATCAGGTCTGCTTATGAGACATGACCTCTTAAAATAAGTTTAATTCATATGATATTTTCTATGACAGTGCAATAAACAGGTGACCTTTCGAGACAGATGACCTATATCTTATAAAAGGTTCAATTCATATGATATTTTCTATGACAGTGTAATAAACAGGTGGCCTTTCGAGACAAGATGACCTCTTAAAAGAGGTTCAATTCATATGATATTTTCTATGACAGTGCAATAAACAGGTGACCTTTCGAGACAGATGACCTCTTAAAAAAGGTTCAATTCATATGATATTTTCTATGACAGTGCAATAAACAGGTGACCTTTCAATAGAGGTGACTGCATGTGCAAGTTTGACTGTAGATGTACTAAGATATGCTGAATAAAAATGATTTTTAATTTTTTTTCAGACTGGAAGTCTTTTAATCAATCAGTAATTGTTTCTATAGTTAAGCACTTTGTTTTGTAGGGTATTCCCTGAGGTTAAATCTGTGATATTATTAACATTGTCCAGGTGTATTGTTGGCGACTATATTGTACAGTAGAGTAGTGTGACCTTCATGATTTGTATCATAGGAATGAAATGAAATACAACATGTAAAAATAGAGGGTAGCATATAAAATAGAATTAATGTTTTGAAACAAATAATTTGTATGGTAATGTGTATATAATGAGTCAGTCTTTAGTGAATAGATCCCGACTAGTTTGTATTGCATATCAATTTTTGAAGGAAAAAAAAACAAAAAAACTTCAGAATAGATGATTTCTACATTTTTACATAGGTAACTGTAATATTCTGCATTATGATTTTTTTCGTTGCAAAAGAAGCACATTTATTCTTTTCGTGAGTAGAATACAATTGATGAAATATCTAGCAATTCCAACACCATGGACATTTTTTGTCATGTAAAAAAAGTACATCCATAATATTAAATGCACATTTTACAAGGTGTAACCTTAAATGATTTATAATTGAAAGTCGTCATGGTGATCAACAAAGGAGTCTAGCTAACATCAATATAAAAACATGTCCTGGCTACTTTACCATCATTGATCAAGATTTTCCTTTAAACAATGATTTTGATAAAAAAATTAATTGTCAAAATATAAGAATTTCTAACTTTCTTAAAAAAATACCCTGTAACTGTGTATGTGATGTAGAAATACCCTGTAACTGTGTATGTGATGTAGAAATACCCTGTAACTGAGTATGTGATGTAGAAATACCCCGTAACTGAGTATGTGATGTAGAAATACCCTGTAACTGTGTATGTGATGTAGAAATACCCTGTAACTGAGTATGTGATGTAGAAATACCC
>MJUT01012290.1:206605-217911 GCA_002080005.1 Gigantidas platifrons | reverse complement strand
CTCAGCTGGAGTAAAATGTGAATAGCTTAACAATGAAAAATGTCATGTGATACTAAAAGATTAATAGGTTGTTTCATACGTTGATATGGAAGACCAGTGGATCTTCCACGAATGATAGAAATGTTTATGTCTTTTCATGAGTAGAGCGCAGCAGAACGAGTGGAAATACATACATAATTTCTATTACGAGTGGAAGATCCGGCGATGTTCCATATCAACACATAAAAGTACCTATTTCTTCCGTAAACAATATGTGTTTTCATATACGCACACCTATGTATGGCTTTCATTGATCGATACATCATTTACATATCAGGTATTATTGTGCACTAGGTCATAGTACGTGACTGAGAAATATAGGTCATAGAGTATATCATGTTGCTTTACGATAAAAAGAGCTTTAATTAACCCTTTGAATGCGACATTTCGTGTATAACCGTAACGTCGTGTGCGGTATTATTCCTGATGTTATGACCCTTTCATCAGGGTGACGTCATTTTAACAGCAATGTGACGTTACTTACCGTTTTTTTAAGTGGTTCTATATGTGCAATATCTGTATCTGACTTTAAATTGTGTAATCTAATTATAATGTATTTGAGTAACATATTCTTAAAGAAAATAAAAATAAAAGTTAATTTCTTTCCCTATGTACCATGGCGACGTTCTAAATTTAGTTCTTGTTAGAGGCGTTCTGATTGGATGTCACAACGAGTAGAGACGAGTGCACGTGAACTTGTCTCAACTCGTCTCAATCCGAAAACGGCCATTTACGGAAAAAATATGTGATCTTTGGATTGATGAGCTAAAATACAATGACATCTGATTTTGTTTTTTTTTATTCTAAACAGGATATCTGGGCATGATATTAAGTTTTTATTTAAATTTATCTTAAATCTGCTTACATCACACCACTTCTTAAAACAATTTGTGGCCAACTTTAAACTGGCTGCATCTGTCTTCTTGCAATATAACCTGATCAGCTGTTCAGCAAAAACAACCGGCAACATAAGGGATACCTGTAATTTACATGAAGTGTTGTAACTCACTTTTTAAGTTTCAAGCAATAACAAGTGAGACACAGTCTAATAGACTACAATCCATTTGGTCAAAAAACTTTCTTGAGTACAAGTTTTGCACTCGTGCTGTACTCTAAATTCGTCCAATCAGAATACTGTATTTATTGGATATCACCTTCTGAAGGGATGTGTTTCAAGTATTACTAGACATATCGACATATCTATATTGTATGATTACATTTTTTTCTGACCGGAAGCTGTCTACATTCTTGCAAAAAAAAAAAAAATATCTAGGAAAAATCTGAAAGCATTTCAAAGAAATTAAACATGTATCTGAAATAAAATTGGTGTACAGATTGATGAAATGATATCATGACATTTTGCATATTAATATTAACATCAGAATATTTTTAACTATATAATGAAACACAATTGCACATATTTGCCCTTGACGAGGATAAGATTTATTGAAAACATGTATTATTATTACTGGTCAGGTTAAAAAATATTCTTAAAATGATACATACATCTTGTCTGTTTAATCTGATAGCTTTAGTTACATCATTCTTGTTGTAAAATCTAACATTATCGATGGGATTCTCTGTTGTCATACCATAGTCTAGGTTAACTAACTGTCAAAATAAAATACAAATTTAATTTCTGTGGATCAAACTTGAGGGGATTGTGAAAATGCATTAACGATTTACATTATGCCCTAATCTTTATGCAAATATTATTTTCAACATAACAAAAATGTCTGAAATTGTTACAGAAATTTTCAGGATCACCGAGAACATTTATGAAGTTTGGTACTATTTGATCCAATGGGTTGTGGGCAATAGTTTTTAATATGAAATGTGAAATGTTCATGGACAACAGAAGACAGATGACCCATTATGATTGATTTGAATTTTTTTGGTGTTTTAACGCCACTTTCAACAATATTTCAGCTATATCATGGCGACCAGTTGTAGTGGTGGAGGAAGCCGGAGTTCCCGGACAGAACCATTGACCATGGGCAAGCAACTGGTAAACTTTATCATTTGGGGCTGCTAGTCGAGTGCACCCTTTTTTGTAATTTACCAAGCCAGGCGCGAACCCACGCTGTATTGGTGATAGGCTTGTATGGGTTGTTAGATCCAGCGACCTAAATCATTGACCCACCCGGGCCTCCCAGATGACCCATTAGGGACTGGAACAAGTTTCAACAATATATAAAAACTATATAGAAATGAGGGAGATATGGGACCAACGACTTTTGACTGCTACTATAAAAGTATGGAGAGTTGGGTAGGAAGGAACAATTAGTCTTGTGTCATGGCTACAATACGTCTACTCTTTTCCGAAATCTACAATATTACCAACTATGGTCCATGGTTATGCTTTCCATGTTATAACCTTACAACCCTCCCCCTCACACCGAGAGGGCACACCCCTATCCGCTAATATAATATAATAATACATCATTACATTTTAAAATTTTCCACATACTTACATGTACATCTAGATCATGCTGATTCAACTGGTCATGTGACTCTGCAGGAAGGCAGGCCATAATATCTTCTTTAATTGTCGGTATCTCATCCTAAAGTAAAGGAAATGTTTGATAGTTCTATATACCAGCTCTTGTCTACCTTAAAACTGTTACATATTTAGATGATAGTGTCCATAAACAAGTAGATCTACTGTCTGATGATTCTCAACTCAATGGTCAATATTGAGTGAGTCATTGTTGTTAAACATCAAAATAAAAAAAATTCAGCTATACCATGGCGAGAACAAGTTACATTTCGATGAGTTAATGATAAGGTCTGAATTTTCTAGTGCTATCTCACTAAAACAACAGTCCACGGGTAGACATGTTGCTCCACTCTGACATATGTTACCCTGATTCCAAGACAACAAGTCTTTGCTCTTACTCCTTAATGCTATGCAGTTAGTGGAGAAGCAGAACGCACTAATTTTATAGTCTTTGATTTGAGCGGACTGTGACTTGTACTCTACCACTCACGGCAGGCACACCACTCATTACACCATCAATGTGGTTCAGGGCTCAATTTTGTCTACTAAATTTCGTTTTTGGCGACCAAATTTAAATCTGGTGGCCATGAATCCCCGGCTGTGAACTTTCCAAGCATGGGTTTAATGATAAAAAGGTAAATCGAGTTGTCTTTTCTATTTAAATTCTGTAAGTTTGTCATATGCATGCACGTAGCATACTCTCGGAGTGAACAGTGGATTACGATTTGACCTTAATTTCTTGTATGAAAAAGCCCTACTATGACGAAGAATCGAGTCGATGGCCAATTTTTTTTTCAGCCTCAATCCTCGTCCCATTTATGAGATTTCAATTACTTCTGGTTGTTATCTAACGAATCCGTTTACTTTAGAGTATAGATATGCTATGAACGAAGGCTGAAGAAGAAAAGAATTAATTATTTCTTTATGTTAAAACATTACGATTCACAGTAGGAATAATAAATAAAGTTTAATCATTCCAACGGAAGATTGGAGACCGAATAGCTTTGGTCCGAATGACATTGATAACACGACCTATAGGTGTGAAACCACTAATTAATTTCTTTTAGGTTTTCTACAAAATATTAGTTTTTTCGAGCCTACCTGACCATTTTATCTTAGGCTTAACCTTTCCAAGACCATATATTTTCTGAAACGTTCATGATTCCTCTGCGTTCTTTCAAAATATCAGGGCATGTTTAAAATCTTGCAGTGAAATGCCATGGTACGAAAATACCTACTCTAAAAATAGCTCGGTCATCCCCAAGAAATTCACTATTTATAGGTCATGCATCAAATCCTCCATAGAGGTATCAAACTACAACTAAGTCCATCACATTTGGACTCAAGATAATCCCTATATATTTAACTACAATTATCAATTAAATTAGTCCATTCCATTCAGTAGTTTTCACAATACTACAAAGTGAAAGAAACTGTTTTCTTGAAAAGGAAGTACTTTCGTATATGTTATAAGCTCTGATTGGTGAATTAGTGGTTTGACACCTATAGAGATGTCGGTTCCGGGTCCGTTCGCCCTAATTCACGTTCGCCCTACTACCTATTCGCCCTAATACACATTGAGCAAAGGTAAGCATTTCAGTCCCTTGGATGAGTGAATCGAGAGTGGTATTAATTAGATATTAAGATATAAATTAGTCGCCAACCGAAATCATAGATAATTTTATACTTAGAATAATTAAAATCGTCTTCCCAGTGTTGCCATCTTTGCAATTTGTTTCAACGTTGTTTTCCTCACACCAAACTTGCATAGAAAGTGCATATTAACAGAACCAAAGCCATCAATTATTGAAAATAAAGAGATCAAAGACAGTTAATAATCCCCAATCATTAATTGTAATGATGAAATTAACAATCATTAATTTCAATTGTAAAAGCTTTCAAACAAAATACCTAATAATTGCTTGAAAAGAACTTAATTAATTTCCAAAAGCTCATGATTCTTAAAAAAAATAATTTTATATATCATTACCTCTTTATTTTAAATTAAAATATGCATTATGTTCATTAAAATACTTTTTAATTATCAGGGCGAACGAACCCAGGGCGAATGTGTAGTTAGGGCGAACAGACCCGATACCGAGAGATGTCAACGAAGCGGTAGAAATAAATTATACACTATTGTTCGAAAATGCAAAACGGTTATTAAAATAATCTAAATTAATTAATTGAAAGAGTGAAGGGAATATAACCCACATTTATGTTTTCTATCAAAGTAAGCAGGGTCTGATCTTGTAAAGTTGTATCAGTATGGAGAAAAGGGGGTCCTCATGAATACGATGAGCACCAGTCCTCGGTCCCAAGACCAGTAAAACTTTCCTTGGGCTGGTAAATATTTTCAGTTTTTATTTAGAACTGCATTGTATAAAAAAATGAATACAGGAATTTGATTCAGACCAGTAAATTCAAATGTTCATTTCGGGGACTGGGCTAGTTGGGCAACTTGGGGTGTAAGATGCCACATTCCTTTCAAGTCCTGACTCGAATATCATGAATGATATTACAAATATTCAATGTCCATAGTTATTTTCAAGAATCCCCAGTCTGAAATTATTTTGATTTTCAGTTTGAAGACATGGGATATGCATTTTTATGTGCATGTGTATGCATTAACATGAAAAAGTCTCTAGTCTGTCAATCTATAGAATAGACTATCTGCAGATGTCTATGACTATACGGAACTGTTTTATGGGAGCTATGTCATTTTTGATTGTATATTTTCAACAAGATAAAGGTTTAATGAAATGTATGAATCTTTGACTACTTTCATTCTTCATTTTGTATTGATACTGGTTTGTGGTTGCATCAACAATCAGATTCTTGAATATTACTTGCTTTTGAAAGTTCTTTCCTGTTATTAAAAAAAGTTAAATGCATACTTTTTTTCAAAATCTTAAGAGAGAAATTACAGTAAGAATATAGAAAACGCTAGCATATTAACAAGACAAGTATATTAATTAAATGTGCATTTAATATGATAATATAAGCTTTTAGATAAGAAATTCTTAATGATGCTATTTTAGTTATTAAAAAAATGCAAAGAATTTAAATGTTGATATAACTTCATACAATGTCAAAGAAATGAATCTAAGACCAATATTATCAAATTTTTATTTTCAATAGTACATAGTCATAGGGGAAGTCTATATTTCTTTCTGAATGATCAAGTTTATTTCTACCAAACTTGTACATTTGTCTTTGACCAGAACCATGTGACATCTTTCAAAGAAATAACAATTGAAAATGACTGATGGTTGTTCATCTTGAGAAATCATTCTGAATGCACTACTAGTACTAGTCTAATGAAAAATTATTCAATGGTCAAGAAGATCCTGATAATCCTGTCTGAAAAAAGGTTTATTACATTTTCTTTTTCTCAAAGTTAGTGTAAATTTAAGCAAAAAGAAACAATTTTAAAGCTAGGAAACCTCCTAAAAAATATATCAAAATTCTCCAAATACAAAATCGGCTGGGGTGCTTCCCCCTATCATGCTTTACCCTGAACTCACTAGGGCTTTGTGACTCTCGGCCGAATTTTCTCTGCGTCTATGACTCTAAAATCTCCCGCTATAAAAATTTATAGTGCATATTGGAAGTCATTTTTGCGCTTTTACCTTATCTTTGGCTACCAATTGTTTTTCCTTTGGCCACTAAAATTTGAGCTTGGCGATCAGATTTTTGGAGTTGATGGCCATCTGGCCACCAAAATTAAAATCCCACTTTGAGGCCTGTGGTTGGTAGCTATTTAAATTAATTGTATTATGTTGGGAATTGTGGATACAGTCCTTTGACTGATAGTTAGACCTGTTACATGGTGAGGTGCAAGGAGAACCGTTTAACAGGTCCAGATGGTTTTCAAGACCACCATATCAAACCTGTTTAGAATGATAACATTTTTATCTGAATAAAATGTATTACATAATGTTGTATCGAGTTCACCTTGCCATGAATGGGGTTCGAACTCACAACTTTTGTGGTGAGAGGCACTGATTGCATAGGTAGTTGCGAATCCAACTACCATACAATCACGACCACGACGGCCCCTACATATGTCTGAATTAAAGTAAAAGTAAAAATATATAAAAGAGAGAGATATTGATTTTCTGCTTCATATATATTGTTGACAAATACAGATCGTACTTTACAGCGATTTTCATTTAGTGTAAGCATCTTCTATTTTTTGGCTTCTGTAATAAGGTGATAATGCGAAAAATCGTCTGCCTTTTTTGTTAAAACAGGCAATCGTAATGGAGTTTGCAAAAAAAAATAATAATAAAGAAATGTCATCCAATATTTTGATATAAGGCTGCTGTTTGTTCATACAACATTCTACTCTTCACAGGAATGTCAGATAAATAGATATGGATTATAATTACTTTGTACTTTCAGAAAAGAAGATTTTATTTTAGATTTATAATATGAATATAAATAAAATGACTGTGTGGCCATATTTTTCATCCTTCCATACATCATTCCTAAGGTTTGGTTTCAATTGTTCAGGGGTTTCAGATGAGGTCATAGAAATGTGAAATGTTTTAAAATGATTGACACAGAGTGATGGTAAAAAGCCAATGTACCCATTGGCCAGTTGAACCAAAATATAACAACAAAAGCATGATTATTTAATATTTATTTTCCCTATTTCCTTAGTAACCAAATGGACTATGAACTAATATTACCCCTTAAGAACTGAAACACTTATAGTATTTGTACCTTTGTTTTCCCTTTCACCGGAGTTGTCTGTCCAACACATTTGTACAATTCACGACGTTCTATTCTCTGTAAAATTTTCCTTGATTTTGCTAAGTCTTCGTCTTGAGACAACAGAATAAGATGGTAGATATTATCATTCAAATGTGTATAGGCTACAGGATCATCTATACACTCTGATATTTTGACAAGGTTTCTGGAATAAAACAATTTAAATACTATTGTCTTTGACAATCAAACTTATGTAGAGTGACACCTTCCTAAACCGAACCACCTTTGGGACTATCTTTTGTAATTGGACTAGTCAGGTGTTCGGTTTATGCAGATTAAATTACCTTAGATTTCCTACATCATGACTTTATTTAAGGTTTGATTTATACATGATTCCAGCTTAGCCAACTTTAGCAGTATTTCAGCTACATCATGGCGTGAGTATATTTTGCATCAAACCTGGTGAGCTTTTTACCCCGTTTCGAACATTTTTTTATAGATATGTTCAGGGTTTTAGTAAAATGCAATTTTGCAACTTTAATAACTGTCTAGCTAACTTATATCAATGTATATTGTTTTTATACACAAATAAATTTCAATTTCAATCTTAAATGAGTTGTTTGTTTCATTAGGAAACAGGATTTATGTTCTTAAGTCCTTGTGTTTGTGTAATGAAGATGTCAAACCTGCTTTAGTGACCACCTCTATTAAGCAATAACTTGTATTATGTGACCTTAATTTTTATTTCCCTTCACAGTGCATTTTATATCAATTTAACCTGTGTTAAGCGACCACCTGTCTTATGTGACCATATTTCACTGTTCCCTTGGAAGGTCACATAAGACAGGTTTGACTGTATATGTATATCCAGATTTTCCTTACGAGACAAGTTAACACTTCGTCTATTGAAGCTATATTTAAATATAGCGGTTGTGGTCGAGTGGTCTAGGGCGTTGGACATAAGGCTGAGTGATTGGTGCTGCAGTGTATCAATGGTGTGAGTTCAAATCCCGTCGAGGGAAGAACACAAATTTTACAACTCAACGATCTAAGTCTAACACTGTTTAGTTTAATTTTCAGACGTGCATATAAAACAAATCTATATATATATACATCTAACAATTAAACCAAACAGCATTATACTTATATTTTTTAGCTGACAAATGTTTTGTTCTCCTTCGACAGGAATTGAACTCACACCATTGATACACTGCAGCACTAATTGCCTTATTTCCAGCACCTTTGTAGAAGTTAAAATTTATTGTTTTATTTTATTACAATACAGTAGAAACTGACACGCATTTCACAGGAAAGCAAAATATCAAAACCACAAATTTAAGTGTAAAAGGATATTTACTTTTCATCTGCCCACAGAAACTGATACCAACGACAAGTAATAAAATATACAGTGAAAGTATTCATACCCATCTTTTCCTGGTATTAACTCTTTCTTATCAGCATGAATAAACGCATCTGTAATCCTGAAAAAGTACATCGCATATAATTATTCTACAGTGAAGCATGGCTTGAAAGATGATCTCTTCTGTCATCAAAATGTGGTTGTTTAACACAGGTAGTAGTTAAATATGATTAGTTTTATATCAAGAATGTTGAGGAAAAAAAGCCTCGTTCCCTCCAAAGAGGTCATTCCCTCGTAGGAGAGATGGTATGAGGGACATACACAGATTTCACTCTCATCTCACAATTTATAAGGATAAATGAGCTAAGTTGATGTTGCATTTAATTACAAAATTTAATGATCATCTATGTCATGAGTACATGATACACCCGTCGGAAAGTGCCCATTTTAACAAAGTTTACAACTCTATATGGGAAATGTGAAAATCCTCAAAATTGTAAGAGGTCTTACTTGGATCAATATGGTCCATTTTACCCTGACACAAATGGTTCAACTGTATGCGCAAAATGAGCAAGCGAGTGAGTGATTGTTGTTTGACATCAAGTAAGCAATTTGTCAGCTATATAATGATGAGAACAAGTTGTTTTTCAATGAGATGACGATGATGATGATCACTTTGTGCTAGACCAACACGCTGACCTGGATTGTAATAGTGCTTACTCAGTGAAATAAGATCCCGCAGGTAGACATGTAGCTTCACTCGGACACATTAACCTGATTCTTTGCTCTTACTTTTAGTAACATATGAAGCAGCAAATACTAAGTTCAGGGTCTCGAACCTACTATCTACCATGATGTACAAAATGAAGAAGTCATTGAAATAAAAGAAAAATGAAAAAAAGTCTAATAAAATTGCTTTATAACTTCAATGAACCAGGGAATCCAGATTATGTTGAAGTCTTCATTAAAACGATGACTTTTTTTCTAATTTGATTTTTTCTATTTATAACTTACATAGTCTCAATAGCATTACACACTCTGTGTTGATACGTTCGTTCGTGTAAGGTAGCTCTGATTTGGAACATGCTGTACAGATTCTCTGCTTCCTAAAAATAAAATACAAAGATTTTTTAAAACAAATACAATTGCATTTCCATAGCTGGTTCTAAAGAGGAGAATTTACAACAAATTCCCTATTGGCAGTCTATTCTAATCTTTGGACGACCCCAAATTACTTTAGTTCACTGTGGCTCTCATTTGTACAAGCTTGACTTTTTAATATTCACATAACAATGATACTTCATATCATTTCTTTACTGTTTCACGAAAAGAAATGTCCTACATATTTGTTTTTCATTTTTCAATTAATTATGAAATATAAATTCCCCTTCCAACTGACCCATCCTTGTGTGGAAACAAATTCAAGTGTGAATCTCATCATCCATGGGATACCAATTTTGTTTTATTTAGTTGAACAATGATGCAAGAGAAGAATATAATGTGAAAAGGTAAACAGATCACTACAGGTGCCACTTGATAGCAAAATCTATAAAATCTACAATACAAAAGATTTAGGGAAAGATTTCTTATGGCTTGGTTCGTCTCTACTCCTATAATTTTTAAGGGGGTTTATATTTTATTTATGTTATTTGTATTTATTTATGTAAACTGGTGTCCCACATTATTTCCATATCACATATTTGTGTTGTAACACGACAGGTGTCACTAATGGACCATGAACTGCTTACTTTTCTGAAGTACCTGAGTTCATTACAATTTTTAATGGGTTTTTGTGTCGCTAAATCTTCGGTATATTCAAACTCTTCTTATTATGTACCATGCCTACCTTATCTCTTGAGCAAATCTGGAAACTTCCATCTCCTTTTAACACTCGAGACAACTTCATCAATCCATGGTGGTCAAAATTATTCTTAATACCAAGTCCATGACAGTCTCTGGCAATATTGTCCCATTTGTCAACATCTATCCCATTTCTTTTGTTAGCAACAATCTGAAATATACATGTACCAACTGTCCTGTTCTATATGCATTTTAAATATACCCTATACAGCACAACCCGGTATTAGAGACCACCGATTTACCCGGTGAAGGTGATATTTCAAGGCAGGTGATTATATGCATCCTCGCACTTCTTTATAAATATTTTGGCATCGATACACTGTTGATCAATGAATATGTCCTTTTACATCTGTTTTACTTTATATGCAGTTTGTCCATTGAATATGGCCAGGCCTTGATCTGAAGTGAATATAATCTCTGTTTTACTTTGTAAATGTAGCTGGTCTATTGTATAGTTCTATGTTACGATTTTTTACTTTGTTCTGGATTTAATGACTTTACGCATTCCACTTTGTCAACATGTCGTCTGCTCCATATTTTTTAATATGCTAGTTTGGCCCGTATAATTTTTTATGGGGTGACCGACAGGCCCTGCCATATGACCCTCAGTGTCTTGCACTATTTGTTAAAACATATTCAATACACAGGAGAAATATAAAAAAGTATTGAAGACGTGAGAAAATTAATGTCAATAAAGAAGCAAATTAAAGTAACCGCAAATTCACTCTTATTGTTCATTCTTTAATCAATGAAGCGACTACAATGTTGACCATAACATATATCCCAAGGCAGGGTCCCAAAAAATGATAATATATACCCTAAGGTAGG
>MJUT01012290.1:147190-158842 GCA_002080005.1 Gigantidas platifrons | reverse complement strand
TAAAATTCTGTTTTTAAATTCCACATAATTTGTGAAGTAAAAATGATAAATTTTGGCAAAATAATATGGGGAACCCCTTTGAACCCTTTTCTACTTCGGATTTGTCAACGTGTGATGAGAGTTTTATATATATAATATATAACCATAAATTTGGAGAGATGAAATTTTGGCTACATAATTATATAACAATGTCGTTCCTAGTTCACAGAGAGTGCAATAATTTTCAATTATGAAAGAATATTCTCCATTACTGTGAACTGCAATATTGACGAAATTGTCATTTTCATTGATTGTTTTATTTACTCGTGTAGTAATTTGTTAAAGGGCATTTAATTGCCCAGTAAGAACATCAGTTTGTTATCTTTACACCCATTGGTTAATCAGGATATTGAATTTCGAATTTCGAATTTCAGATATTGAATCTCGAATTTCGAATCTCGAATTTCGAATGATCCTTCTGGGCTTTCGTAGTATACAGATAACATATCTACATACAACAATACATATTTCACAAAAAAGCTATATACAATATTCAAAATCTTCAAATCTTCAAACTATTTACCTTGAAGAAAATATATACGAGTTGAAAATTCTATGCTTCACGATCAGAAATTACAAGTAGCAATGCAACGTACTTCTACTTCATATGAGGCAGGGCCTATGAGAGCTAGGGGGTTCAGTCGGTACATCAGTCCGGGACCGGAGAGCCAGGAAAGGGCGTTTGAAACTCTGAGAGGGCCTCATAACCTTAGCCATAGACGTTTTATTTTTGTTTTATTTTTATTTTTCCATTTTTTGGGGGCATTTTCAACTATTTTTATTTTACTTAGGAAAATGATTATTTACAAAATTGTTTACAGAAAACTGGCAAAACCGCAATGGCCCTGACTTAGTACTTGGTGGGTTGAATAGGATTTTACGGCGCCAAACCTCTCGCTTCAACTACGGTTAAAAGGTTCCGGTTGTCATTATAACATCATTTTTAACAATACTGGGACAAAATAGGTATAATAGTAGTCAACGCAGTATTTTATGAAAATCCATCGGATATTATCGTCTCTGTAAAAAATTTATTTAGACTCCCGAATTCTAGTTGTTGATCATCGCTCACATTTATGAAAGCTTACCAGTGGTTTTATTAGACCTGAATTCCTTAATTTTGAGAAAAGTCTCAGCGTGTCCCCGTGGCCCAAAAGCAATCTTATTTCGTCTTTCAAAATTTCTTTTAGAGGCCCTGATTATGGCTGATAAGAGTCCGCCTTCAAAAAAGTCAAGGTTCCGTCAATTACTGGAGATAGGGAGGTCAAGCCAAAAATTGAAATGCTAAACAATCATCAAATTATAGTTCAGAAGTACAACCCTTCCACTCCTATAATTAACAAATGTGTTATATGTAGTTAGTTTTCATAGTTTAACCACTTCCATTATATATGTATTTGTACTTACAGTTATATGCAAAGATCTATCGACTTCACAGCGTTTTTATCTATAACAAAAGGAGAATTGAAACCGATATTTCCAAAACATCATACATGTCTATTTTTAGCTGATAATCATAAAGTTTAAATTTAAGCTATGTGATATTCACGAGTTAATTTAAAATATCTATAATTAGATCAAATGAATTAGATAACAACAAGGACTGGATTGCACAACCCTCGATTACATTTAAGTGTCCATTAAAACTTAATTGATTCTAAAATTTACTTATAATATACATTAATTCAATTGGCACTTAAAATTATCTACATTAGGCCACATGCACTTGTGGCATGGAATAACACCCCTATCCCTTTAAAAAAATTATATTTTTAAATTGTATTTCTTTGTCATTTATTCAGAACCAGCGACGATTGGCAAGCAACTGATAAAATGTATGACCAGCTGAGAGTCGAGGGCACCCGTCTTGTAATGTACAAAGCCGGGCGGGAAACCACGCCATATTGGTGATGGGATTGTATGTGTTGTTAGGTATTCCAACTACCTAACTCATTGAGCCATCCGTCGGGTTACTATCGTTACAATATGACATGTAAGACATGGATGAGGAAAGGACCGGATTACGACAAATGGAACATATCTGTGGTCATTGGAGACACAGATATGCATGTTATGACACCAATAGAACGAAGTGAATCGATAAAAATGAAGGATTTCTGAAAGTGCCGTTTTGCAATAAGGATCCTTATACCCATGATGAATGTCATACTTCATAAACATAGGGGATTGATTGATTGATTGATTGATTGATTGATTGATTGATTGATTGATTGATTGATTGATTGATTGATTGATTGTAACTCATTATGGCAAGTTTAAAGAAATGATATAAAAAGCACTACTTTCAGTTTCAATTCTAGTTTCTAGTATTTGACCATTTTTACTGCCTTCATGATAGTAGTAATCTAATCGGCGGTGTAAAGGTTAGCGTGCTCGACTTGTGTGCTAGATCGTAGGTTCGATCCGTGGTCGAGTCACATTCCTTCTGCCCTCATGATTGTTGTAATCTATTCGGCGGTGTAATGGTTAGCGTGCTCGACTTGTGAGTGTTACATCATAGGTTCGAGCCGCGGTCGAGTTAAACCGATGCCTATAACACTTATGTGTTTGCTGCTTTTCCCGCAAAGAAGCAACATTAAAGAATGAACGTAATACTGTTGGCTCGGAATCAGTATAATGTTTCTAAGGGGAACGCTATCTCTACATTTGGAGTGTTGAATCACTGTCTCCCACACCCATGTCTAAATAGTACAAACATGAGTGAGATTTATTGTTTAGCGTCAAATGATGAATTTTCTAACTATATCATCGAGAGTTACTTTTTGATGAGATGGTGAAGTATGTCATTGTATTTTACTAGACTAACAAACTGAATTGTAATTTAGTATTGCTAGCTCAGTGAAAAAACAGTTCACATTTAGATATATATGTCGTTCTACTCAAACAAAGCATCATGAACCCAAACAACAAGTCTACTTCTTATGCCTTTATAATGCGTGCTATGTTTAAAAACAACCCGATCTTCGCAGTTTTGTCTTTCGTACAGTGTGGGATTGGTAACACATTTCTCCATGCGTTATATAGGACATTCCATACATGCTTGCTGCAAAGTTTCGGTTCATTTAGCCAAACGGTTTCAGAAGAGAAGGTTTTTTTTTAGAAATCTACCACCGAGAAATACGAATTACCTGTGAAGGGCATGCCATAGCTTAGCGGTTTCAGGTGAGAATATTAATACGTTTAAAGTTTACAGACGACCGACGACAGACGAAAGACATTTTGGGAAGTAGTTTCAGAGGTAAATATTCTAAAACTCCAACAAAAATAAACAAGAATTGCCTGTGGCGGCAATGTTTGCTAACGGATAGGGAAGAAATGAGCAGTATTTATAAAGGACCTTCCATAGATGCTTCCTACCAACTTTCTTTTCATTTTGCGAAGAATTTTCAGGGGAGAAGATATTTGATAAATTGACCAACCAGAAACAAGAATTTGTAAAACGATCGGAATGAAATGACGCAATCATTATAGAGGACCTTGCATAGGTGCTTTCTGTCAACTTTCGGTTCGCTTGGATAAGTGGTTGCCGAGGAGAAGATTTAAATGTTAAAAGTGAACAGATATCCGACGACAGACGGACGACGGACGTCAAGTAATGGCAAAGGCAAACGGTCAGGTGAGCCAAAATGATGAGCAACATAGACTGTACCAAAATACCAAGAGTGAACCCAGGTACTCGCGAAGGGTAATCAGTGTATATTTCTTGTAAGAAATATGTCGTGTTAACACATGTTTTGCTAGCCTACACAGTCAAACCTGCCAATGCAGTCACCTCTATTAAGCAGTCACCTGTATAAAAAGGTCACCTTTTTCTTGTCCTGTCATAGAAAATTTCATGTGAATTTTATTTCTTTTAAGAGGTCACCTATCTTATAAGGCCACATTTCCTTTGTCCCAAATGTGACCTCTTAATGCAGGTTTGACTTATATATACCTTATTTATTCAAGACTGTTAAGTGAAAACACGGGTATTTTTACCTTTAATATCAAAGAGAAAAAATATCATTTCGATTGAAATATTTTGCATCAGTTGTAATTTATGTTTTATTTATTTTGCATGTTCATTTTTGTTTTATATTATAAATAAATTAGTATCTTGTAAAAATGATTCTCGGTTAGTTCCTATTGATGATGTGGATTTCACAGGAATGGATTAACCCTTTGGCAAAATAAGCACGTGCTTAGTGCATCCAGGGGAAATGGGACACCAAAGGATACGACCATAATGTTATTTATTTTATCATCCACGTATTATGCTGAAAAACACACCAAATATCAAAAAATAAATGTAGGAAAAATGAAATAAAACATTAGGCATTTGACATTATGCCAGTGGAAAGTGCACTGTTTTATTGCTTATGAGTGAGTGAGTGTTGCTTAATGCCAACTCGGTAATGTTTCAGTTATATCTTCAGTTAATTTTCAATGATATGATGACGAGGTCCACTTTGTACAAGACCAACTCACTGAGTTGGATTTTTATAGTGCTAGCTCACTGAAGCAACAGTCCACGAATAGATATGTCACCCCACTCTGACACATTATCCTGATTCCGAGCCAACCAGGCTCTGTCTTTCTCCTTAGAAATGCGTGCTTAGAGGAGAAGCAACAAATACAAATTTTAAAGTCTTTGGTTTGACCCGATCGTGGCTCGAACCAACGATCTGTCGCACCCGAGCAGAGCACGCTAACCATTACATTACCGATGCGGTTTTATTGTTGGTGATCGCACAATAAAGATATTTAGGGTCTAATATCGGGAGAAGTGGAAAATCATGAAATCTGAGACCCCCAAGGGGAAGATTTAAATCGTATTTGTCTCGGATTTAACGATCTTTAATATTTCACGGTGTTTGATTATTTTTCTCAACCCTCTCTTTAGTGTCAATGTTTGTTTACTTTTGGTAGATAAAAGATTACCTCCCCTTGACCAAATTCCCAGAAAAGTAGTTCCGAAATATGGAAAATGTGGGTCAACTAATTTTTATAGGTATTTGTCGCTGTTGTAGTAACATTTAAGGATACGTTCTATATATTTTATTATGAAATACATTTAAAATGGTGTCTCAATGAGTTAGGTCATTAGATATAACAACCCATACAAGCCTATCACCAATAGGGCGTTGGTTTCCGTCCGTCTTTCTAAATTTCAAAAAAGGTGCACTCGACTCGCAGCCGCAAGTGATAAAGTTTACTAGTTTATTGCCCATATTCGGTGGTTCTCTTCGTGTACTCCAGCTTTCTCCACCACTAAAACTGGTCGCCATAATATAGGTGAAATATTGTTGAAAGTGCCGTTAAAACACTAAAAATCAATATCAAATCATTTAAAATACTGTCAAGAAATGGATGTGTATCGATAAATCAACAACTTACTTCAGCATTGGGAAAGCAATTTTGTGGGAAAACGCTTGTCTAGATTGGCTTAGCAAGGATCCTAGCTAAGATAGAAACATCTTTTTCACCTAAACTAACGGACTATGTTATTCAATGGATCTTAACATGGCAAAAAATATATGACATGAACACACTTTTTACAACACTTCATAGTATTTTTTATATCTTTGTCACATTTTTACACACTAATGAAAGTCTATCTTAAAGAATATAGTCCGTGGGCTAGCATAACCCGTCGTGCACCCCCCCTCCCCCCCCACCTTCCATGAAAACATATTTGTTTAGGTCCTCCTATATATCCTCTTGAAAAAAAAACATGTTAACATTGAATATTTTGGGATGAACATACATTTTTGAGCCCTTTTTTACATCCTTTCGACAATTTTGCCGGATTTTCAGATTTTTTCATTCTTCACTGTTGCTGAGGTCTTGTAGCTTATAAACAACTATTAGAACATACAAACTGGGGTTTGGTGGATAGCTGATTATATTATCGTTCAAATGAATACAAGCTATTAATATTTTATGAAGTTCAGTAATCGTAGGAGGCAAAAAATCGATTCCTACCCTTGATAAAACATATTACACAACTTTGATGAAATATTTATAATGAATTTATTAAAACTATTGCATTTGTGGAAAATTAAACCCATTAAATTATCAAAAAACATGTTCTGTAGTGTAGATTGCAGAAAAATGGAATATTATAATTTTTGCCGATTTTAGCTATATTCAGACCAAAGCGTGTAATATGTTTTTCACAATATAAATTGACAACCAAATTATACATCTGTCGTGTGAAATTATGTCATGGAGACATTTTAAAATAAAATTTGTTCTAGTACCACCTTGTATAGGACTTCTAGCGGCAAAATATTACCCCTTACCCTGCCGAAAATCGCATAATATTTTCTCATCAGTATTAGTCTATGGGCTAGCATAACCCCCCGTCCACCCCCACCTTCCATGTTAACATACTGTTTTAAGTCCTCCTATACATCCTCTTGAAGAAAAACAAGTTAGCATTGAAAATTTTGGGACGAACTTGCCGTTTGACGCTAATATTTACACCCTTTCGCAGCTTTTTGAGGATTTTTGATTTTTTTCAATTTTTGTCTTTGCGAGCATTAAATGTATACTAAACAGTCTTGAAAGTATATCAATATGGTATCAAATGAAAGCTTATGGTATTAACTTTCAATTGAATACAAGATATATACACTTTGTGCCTACCAAATTTTGTCAGACGTGAAAAACCTACCCCTCCACCTAGTGTAATGACAAAAAAAGACATTTTTTCCTTAAAAGTTTAGATAAACAAATATTTCGTTCTAAACTACGATTTATTTTATGCTAAACCACACAAATATATCACATTTAATAAATCAAGCACTAGTAATCCTTTATGAAGTGATTTTTGTGGCCAAAATACTTGAAAAATGGGAAATTTTCAATTTTGCAGATATTCACAGGATTCTGCGTATATCTTAATTTTACTAATAAAATAAAGGATACCGCATCATAATGACGGTTGATGTTTGTATCTGGGTACTATAACAATGTAAAAAGGGAATAATTATGTTCCTTCTACCTACTGATTAACAAATAAATAGCAAAATGTTAGCCCTACCCCTCTATAAAATACGTAAAATTTTATGAAAGTCGGTTTATTTCCTTAGAAACTTGGTCGGGCAGGGTGAAATTTTTATTCGCCCTGTAAGATCTTTCAATTCTTTATTTAAACAAATCATATGAACATAATCTAAGAGGGTTTAAATTCTACCAATGTCGGAAAACATGAAAAATGGGTAATTTCTGATTTTCAGAATGCTGAATGTATTAGGATTTATTTTAATAACCATTAACCCTCATATATGCATATTATGATGCCCATTTTAGCCAAATTACACCCCTTCTTCTACTTGGAAACTGGGACATATACATGATATACTCAATATTTTCATACATGTATTTCAGTTTCATTCTTCAACAAATGACCTGAACAATGAGTATTGCAAACGGCTAGACAGTATTGAAAATTGGCAAAACAGTTCTCACTAGTCTTCCTCTTCACCATCAATCAACGAGTCTACCGTAAAACATCGTCGAATTCAACATCACTTTCATCGCTTTCTGTCAAACCTGCAATATTTTCCTCGACTAAAACGTCGGCGAGTTGTCTTGCAATGAAATCACCAGACACCCATTTTGGTTCAATCATCCCATCAACACACTGCCAACCATTGTCATGAGTAGGCTCCGGATATACCGGTACTGGTTTTACAATATGGGCTCTTTTCCAAATTCCTACCTGATAGTTACAGCAAGCAGGTAAAAGCCTCCATCTGCAGAAACAAATCCTCTGAAATTTGCCAGGAATCTCCAATTTGTGCAAGAGCAAGAGCATTTTGGAATTGTGGTGACTTTTATCATGTCTTAATTGGCTTGACTTTTCCAATCCCCTTAAATGCGCTCGTTGTATCACAGCGTGTGAATGCGTGCAGGCCTAAAAGTGCTGTACACAATTCCTGCTGGTACTACTGTGCTAATTTGGTGATATCTATCAACCATTCCAGTATCAAAGAGAATTGTCACTCCTTGCTATACCTCCACTGCACCGGAGGGGGTATACTGTTTTACCCCTGTCCGTCCTTCCGCCTGTCTGTCTGTACGTCCGTCCATCTGTATGTCCGTCCCTTCGTCCGTCCCAAGACCAAAATGGGTGTCTGGTGATTTCATTCCATGACAACTCGCCGGCGTTTTAGTCGAGGAAAATATTGCAGGTTTGACAGAAAGCGATGAAAGTGATGATGAATTCGACGATGTTTTATAGTCGTTGATTGATTGTGAAGAGGAAGACTAGTGAGAACTGTTTCGCCAATTTTCAATACTGTTTGGCCATTTGCAATACTCATTTCTCAGTCATTTGTTGAAGAATGAAACTGAAATATGGAAATATTGAGTATATCATGTATATTTGTCCCAGTAGAGGAAGGGATATAATTTGGCTAAAATGGGCATCATAATATGCATATATGAGGGTTAATGGTGTTTAAAATAAATCCTAATACATTCAGCATTCAGATAAAACTATATTGATTGGAAAAAAATTCCCATAAAGCAGCTTAACCTGGCCAATAAAGAATATTCTGTAGAAATTCTGAAAATCAGAAATGACCCATTTTTCATGTTTTCCGACATTGGTAGAATTTAAATCCTCTTAGATGATGATCATATGATTTGTTAAAATAAAGAATTGAAAGATCTTACAGGGCAAATAAAAATTTCTCCCTGCCCGACCATAATGTTTCTAAGGAAATAAATCGAGTTTCATAAAATTTTAAGTGTTGTTTTAGAGGGATAGGGCTAATATTGTGCTATTTATTTGTTAATCAGTAGGTAGAAGGAACATAATTATTCCCTTTTTACATTGTTATAGTACCCAGATACAAAAATCAACCGCCATTATGATGCGGTATCCTTTATTTTATCAGTAGAATTAAGATATAAGCAGAATCCTGTGAAAATCTGCAAAATTGAAAATATCCCATTTTTCAAGTATTTTGGCCACAAAAATCACTTCATAAAGGATTACTAGTGCTTGATTTATTAAATGTGATATATTTGTTTGGTTTAGCATAAAACAGATCGTAGTTTAGTATGAAATGTTTTTTTATCTAAACTTTTAAAGGAAAAAATGTCTTTTTTTGTCATTTCAGGAAGGGGGAGGGGTAGGTTTTTCACGTCTGACAAAATTTGGTACCCACAAAGTGTATATATCTTGTATTCAATTGAAAGTTAATACTTTAAGCTTTCATTTGATACCATATTGATATACTTTCAAGACTGTTTAGTATACATTTAAAGCTCGTAAAGACAAAAATTGAAAAAAATCAAAAATCCTCAAAAAGCTGCGAAAGGGTGTAAATATTAGCCTCAAACGACAAGTTCGTTCCAAAATTTTCAATGCCAACATGTTTTTTCGTCAAGAGGATATATGAGAGGACTTAAAACAATATGTTAACATGGAAGGTGGGGGTGGACAGGGGGGTTATGCTAGCCCACAGACTAATGCTGATGAGAAAATATTATGCGATTTTCGGCAGGGTAAGGGGTAATATTTTGCCGCTAGAAGTCCTATACAGGGTGGTACTAGAACAAATTTTATTTTAAAATGTCTCCATGACATAATTTCACACGACAGATGTATAATTTGGTTGTCAATTTATATTATGAAAAAGATATTACACGCTTTGGGCTGAATATAGCTAAATTCGGCAAAAATTATAATATTCCATTTTTCTGCAATCTACACTACAAACCATGTTTTTTGATGATGTAATGGGCTTAATTTTCGATAAATGCAATAGTTTTAATAAATCCATTATAAAAATATCATCAAAGTTGTGTAATATTTTGTCTATTGAAAACAAAAGGTGAAAAATCTCGTTTTTACGCAATTTGATCAGATGTAGGGATATATGTTTTGCCTCCTACGATTACTGAACTTCATAAAATATTAATAACTTGTATTCATTTGAACGATAATATAATCAGCTATCCACCAAACCCCAGTTTGTATGTTCTAATAGTTGTTCATAAGCTACAAGACCTCAGCAACAGTGAAGAATGAAACAATCTGAAAATCCGGCAAAATTGTCGAAAGGATGTTAAAAAGGGCTCAAAAATGTAAGTTCATCCCAAAATATTCAATGTTAACATGTTTTTTCTTCAAAAGGACAAAACAAAGGACCAAAAAAATTAGTGGGGTTCGAAGGTTGGGGGGCTATCTCAGCCCATGGCCTACTATCGACTTAAAATTATACCAGGAATCTGACACCCCATGCTATTGGTTCTATATGGTGATAATGCCGAATCTGTAAATGTAACAATTGAACCATTGTCTATGTTTACAATTGTTTTATAACCTGTACCACCGAAGCAGATATTACCCTTCATATTTAATTTTATCGTGTACCTAATATTCTTCAAGATTCGTAGCGGTTTAGCAAGGTTTATTGGATAATATTGCTTTCCCTCCATAGAATTGAGCTTTGTACTTGTCGAATCGACAACAGCAGAACCATTTAATATGTTGATGTTCACCTCATGTTCTCCAGAATATTGCATTGACCCAAATACAATGATCCCGTAAATGTAACAGTCAAAATTAGTGGTGAAATCAAGACAGTCGTCTTCTCCATCCTGATTCCACGAAATATTTTCGTTCAAATGTGATGCACATCTCAATACCTTTAGCTTAGCATTATAAAGCCGCACATGTGCTGGAAACGTATCAATCAGTTTGCCATCAAAAGACTGGTATATTTCCACCTTTTCCTCCAATGTAAGCACGTTCTTTGTAGAAACATTGTTAGTAAAATATTTACGTTTCATGATTGGGAATCTTATAAGGTATATCAAATCTCCCAAGACCTTTCGTAATTGTTCATCATTAGGAATCACTTGTTGCTCTTTGTTGGCAGTTACGTGTTGTTCTTTCCTGCACTGTTGTTCCGCCCACTGTATAATTTTTTGATAAACAATATCTTCTGGGCATAGCAACTTATCTGACTCAATAATTAATTTAACACACCCCGATGACAGGCTCAGAAAACTGATTGATTCAAGACAAGTTTGTCCATGAGCAAATATAAATTGAAAGGCATCTTTTTGCAAATCTTCTAAATGAAAGGTATGTGCTATCTGTAAAACCACACACGCATATTCTTCATTGATGTTTGCTGTTAAGAACGTCTTGCATTCATTCTTGATAACATCAAGCATGTACTTCTCAGAAGCGTACATTAATCCGTTGACATTGTCCGTTCTTACCTCTATATTATCTGTGTAGATATACCTTAAATGATAATAATAAATATTATATTTCAGAACTAGATTTCACTTAATATTAGAAATTCAATATTTTTCGCATTTTTTTTCCCTATTCTAGCTTCACTTGCCATGCCCAACAAGAAATATAACGTTTGAAATTCTCGCGCGTGAATTATATTTCCCGGTGACGATTTCCGATTTAATTCAAACGACGAAAGTATAAACGTTCGCAAACTATATTTAATTTTAATAACAGTACATGTTCTGGTAATGTTTATTATCTGAACTGTTAGATTAATTGAAAATTCCTGCTGTTTGTCTCATTTAGTATGTCAACTTACACTTATTAATACTCTTTTT
>MJUT01012290.1:94321-110348 GCA_002080005.1 Gigantidas platifrons | reverse complement strand
AAAGAACATTTCATGCGTATTATTTTTATTCATTTTTATATTTTTTGTTTTTGTTTTTGTTTTGTTTTTTGTCTTTGGTTGTTATATAGACATTAAATCAAACCGAAAGGTGAATCAGAAATGTAGTACCCAGAGATACTGGCAGCATTATGTACACGGGACACAGAACACAGTCAAACAAAACAAAAAACACAACACAGAAAACTAATGAGAAACATGGACGCCACTAACAAACTGAGGGTGAACCCCGATGAAAGGAAATATCTGATGAAAATAAAGGATTAACAACGAATCTCTACGACAAAGGAGATGATTTAAATTTTCCCATTGTGAACTTTCCATTTATATATGCAGCAACATTCCAGCAGCACCTGCATATGGTCATTGTGTTGTATGTTCTTCTTCAATTTACGGATTCTGATTACCCCTTTGGTATCTTAAAATTTCTCATTTGCGATATGAGCAGGACACACGGCCAGGAATACCACACGTGTTGTGAAAAGATTGAGCAACACAAACCCCACAATAACTGGCTGTGAATTCGGGTGCTCCGGAAGGCTTGGAAAGTTGAATAACTTAAAAGTATTTGAGGACAACAACAATCACTCACTCGCTCATAGCCACTTCCATTATATATATTTATTTGTACTTATAGTTTGGAACAAAGACAGCGTTTTTATCAAAAACGAAAGTAGGAATGAAACTAAGATTTCCATTAAATCATTTTGCTATTTTTAGCTGATATTAATCATTATTGTATACACGTGGTAATTTCAAATATCTATATTTATATCAAACGAATATGATAACACAAAGGTATGGGTAACACAACCCTTGGTTAGATTTAAATGTCATTTAAAACTTTATTTACACTTCAATTCACTTAGAATGTACATTAATTTTATTTTCACTTAAAAATTACACCCTCCCCCTTTTGAATTTTAAATTTAGATTTTTTAAATTTTATCTCTTTTTCTTAAATTTCCTTAGAATGTACATTAATTTTAATTTGCACTTAATTGATCTACATTAGGTCACATGCACTTGTGGTATAAAATTAAACCCTCCCCCTTTTAATATATTTATTTAATTTTTTTACATTTATTAAATTTTATCTCTTTGTCATTTATTCAGGTGTGAACGATCGGATTACCGGCAGATTAAAAACTTGTCACTCAACATGAGAGATATTGGAAAAATATCAGATTTATCAAACAATGGGGGGGGGTTATAATAATGCAGAGTGAATTATAATCTTATTTAGCAATGAATCATATTTATATGCACGATTATTGATCTATTTAAACTGTTTTCAGATATTTTCTGTGATTGCACTTTTTCCAGATTTTCACATTAAGTAACACGTCAGTTGTTATTTGTGTTTATTGTATACAGTAATACACAAGTAATATTCTTATTTAATTAGAAATGTACCTACGTTTATACTGTTGCTAAGTACAACATAATATGTATTTGATTAATCCTATTAAAATATGTTTATTTTGGGCCGTTGTGCTTGTGATCGTATGGTAGTTGGATTTACACCTACCTGTTTAATCAGTACCTATCACTACTAACGTTGTGAGTTCGAATCCAGCACATGACGAGGTGTCAGGGCCGTAACTACCATTCAGGTAGACGCCTGATCTTCTGGAGAAAAAAGAAAGAGGGGAGGGGAGATGATCGACCGATAGAGCCAATATAATTTTGTATTTTAAATTATCATATGATAAAAACTATAGTCCAGGTATCATATTCTTAATTTTAAAGAATCTAAATGTTCCTCTATTTGTATTGCCTTAACCACATCGGTGGTGTAATAGATAGCGTGCTCGCCTCGAGTGTGGTAGATTGTGGGTTTGAGCCCCGGTCGAGTCATACCAACGACTATAAAAATGGTATGTGTTGCTTCTCCGCTAAGCACACAGCATTAAGAAGAAATATCAGAGACTGGTTGGCTCGGAATCAGGATAATTAGTCAGAGTGGAGCGACACGTCTATCCGGTGACAGTTGTTTCTGTGAGCTAGCACTATAAAAATCCATATTAAACATGTTCGTCTAGTACAAAGCAGACCTCATCGTGATCTCATTGAAAATTAACTTGTTCTCGAAATGATATGGCTAAAAAATGACTGAAATGGCGTTAAACAACAATCGCTCACTCAATCACTCACTAATATTGCCTCTATTAGTGTACCTCTATTTACAGATGAGTGACAATACAGTTGAGGAAGAGTTTTAAAATATAGAATTCAAGATTATTTTTCTGTACACGGACTCTAAAAATGTATGGATGAAACCGCATAGTTTTCATGTAAAAGTCAATAATATGAACTTTCTGTATAAATAAAGAACATTTCATGCGTATTATTTTTATTTATTTTTGGTTATATAGACATTAAATCAAACCGAAGGGTGAATCAGGAATGTAGTACCCAGAGATACTGGTACTCGGGACACAGAACAGAAAACTAATGAGAAACATGAACGCCACTAACAAACTGAGGGTGAACTCCGGTAATCGGGACTGGTAAACAGTTACTATAAAGGTCATGTCGGTGATAGAAGAAGGGAAATATCTGATGAAAATAAAGGATTAACAACGAATCTCTACGACAAAAGAGATGATTTAAATTTTCCCATTGTGAACTTTCCATTTATATATGCAGCAACATTCCAGCAGCACCTGCATATGGTCATTATGTTGTATGTTCTTCTTCAATTTACGGATTCTGATTACCCCTTTGGTATCTTAAAACTTCTCACTTGCGATATGAGCAGGACACACGGCCAGGAATAACACACGTGTTGTGAAAACTGAAGATTGACCAACACAAACCCCACAATAACTGGCTGTGAATTCGGGTGCTCCGGAAGGATTGGAAAGTTAAATAACTTAAAAGTATTTGGGGATAAAATGTAAACCAAAGAACCTAAATAGTATATGCTAGGTTTATGGTGTTTAACGCCACATTAAACAATATTTCAGTTATATCGTGGTGGTTATATGGTATAGCTAAGATTGGGTACTGTTACCTATTGCTAGGGGATATTGACCTATAGTTACAAAACAAGGTTCGTCTGTTGGTCAGATTATTTACTGAGTTCGTTCCGAAGAGCCAATGAATTCCCGTATCCGAGAGGTTGTACATCCCGCTCCCCCCTCAGCCTAAAACCGAGGTTCGTTTTTCTAGGTTCAAATACATGTACGTTTGTATGCAATTATGCTACAAACGCAGGGCCATCGTGGTCGTGGTCGTATGGTAGTTTGATTTATAACTACTTATGCAATCAGTGCCTATCACCGCATAAAGTTGTCAGTTCGAACACAAGCCTGTGGCGAGATGTACTGGGCAAAACTGACTGCCATGATATAACTGAAATATTGTTGAAAATGTCGTTAAATACCATAACCGTGACCTTAACGTGTTGTTAATGGAGGGAGTATATCTCATGGTTTCTGATAGACTTCTCAATAATATCATTCGAACTACTTTGCAAGACATTCGTGGTTCCTAACTTTTGGGGATTGCTCATAAAAGACATATTCGTGGGTTCTTTATTCCGTGGATTCAGAATTTTCAAAACAAAATTAATAATGAAATACAAAAATATAAAGAAGTCTTTATTTATTAGCCGTCGTGGTCGTATGGTAGCCTGTGCAGTCAGCAGGGCCTATGAGAGGATGGCTGAGTCGGAACAACGGTCCGGGCACGGAGAGGCAAGAAGAGGCCCGTGAATCTCTAAAGGACATCATAACCGTAACCATAGACGTTTTATTTTGATTTTTTATTTTTTTGTATTTAACCTCAAATCCTCAATTTTGAGAGAGGTCTCAGCAGGTCACCGGGCCCCAAAGCAGTCTTGTTGCGCCTTGCAAAATTTCTCATGGAGGCTCTTGCAGTCAGTGTTTATCACCACTTAAAGTTGTGAGTTTGAATCCTCCTCGTGGCTTTCCATTCTTGACTGAGTGTATCTGATGCCATCAGGTTTTTTTTACAAAAACTCGTTTAGACTACTAATTTAGATATCTACGTTTTCATGACTACATTTTCTAAATAATGTAATTATTGATAACAATATGGTTCTCCTCCCTCAAGCATATGTGACCGTAGGCAAGTTTAGCTGTCCTGTGTGGTCCATTTGGGTTAGTTGTTCGCAAAATGTTGAAAATTTCCGGCTTTCCAATCTTTCGATTTTAAGCGCATATGATGAATGTTGTAACATTAACAAAGCTTCAAACGGTTCTGTTTGATTTGATTTGATTTGATGTATGTTTAACGCAACTTTCATCAATATTTCAACTATATCATGGCGACTAGTTTTAGTGGTGGAAGAAGTCGGAGTACGTGGAGAGAACCACCAACCAAGCAACAGGTAAAGTTTATTACTTGCGGACGCGAGTCGAATGCACCCTTTTTGTAATTTACAAAACCGGGCGCGAACCCACGCCGTATTGGTGATAGGCTTGTATGAGGTGTTAGGTAATACAACTACCTAACTCATTGAATCACCCGGGCCCACAATTTATTCAGATTGATTGATTGATTGATTGATTGATTGATTGATTGATTGATTGATTGATTGATTGATTGATTGATTGATATTTAAAAGCACTACTTTCAGTTTTAATTTCATTTTGTAGTTTTTGATCATTTCTACTTCCCTCATGCTTGTAGTAATCGATTCGGCGGTGTAATGGTTAGCGTACTTAACTTGCGTCTGCTAGATCATGGGTTCGAGTCCCGGTCGATTCAAACCCGATGACTCGACTAGTGTGTGCTGTTTTTTCGCTAAGGAAGCAGCATTAAGGAATGGAAGTAAAGACTGTTGGCTCGGAATCTGGATAATGTGTCTGAATAGAACGACATGTCCACCTGTGGTGTGTTGTATCACTGTCTTCCACACACCCATGTCTTAATAGTACAAACATAAGTGAGCTCTATTATTTAACGCCGAATGACGAATTTTCTACCTTTTCTATTTTATTGTGAAATACATTTGAAATAATGCCAAGACATGGATGTATATCAACAAATCAACAACTTACTTCAGCAGTGGGAACCAATTATGTGGGAAAACACTCGCGTAGCTTGGATTACCACGGATCATAGTTACATTTGTAAGATAGAAAAATAGTTTTCACCTAAATTAACCGACTACGTTATTCAATGGTGAGAAAAATGGATGTGCACACGGTTAAAAATATATGACATATAAAAAGTTAATAACTCTTCATAGTTTTGTTATCTTTGTCCCATTTTTTACGCAATATTGAAAATCTATCTGAAATAAGATCGACTTAAGCTTATACCAGGAACCTGACCTTGCGTGCTATTGGTTGCATTAGGTGATGATACAGAATTTGTAAATGTTACAGATGAATTATGGTATATTTTTACAACTGTTTTATAATCTTTTCCACGGAAGCAGCCTTCACCCATCATGTTTAATTTTATCGTGTACGTAATATTTTTCAAGATTAGTAGCGGTTCAGCAAGGTTTATTGTGTACGATTCTTTTTCTAGAACAGAATTGAGCTTTGTACTTGTCGAGCTTAGGAGAGTAGAACCATTTAAGATGGCGATGTTGACGTCATATTGTCCAGAATATTCGCTTGACCCAAATACAATGATCCCATAAATGTAACAATCACAACTTGTGGTGAAATCAAGACAATCGTCTGGACCACGGTGAGCCCATGGACTATTTTTTACATCCGATTCACATCTCCATACCTCCATCTTAGAAAGACGCATATTGTCTGGAAAGGTATCTATCTACTTGCCATCCATAGATTGATATATTTTCACCTTTTCCTCCAATGTAAGCACCTTCGTTGTAGAAACTTCGTTAATAAAATATTTGCGTTCCATGATAGGGAATCTTATTAGGTATATCAAATCTCCTAAAACCTTCCTTAGTTTTTCATCATTAGCAGTCATAATTTATTCTTTGCTACCAATCACGTGTTCTTCTTCATTACAAGTCACGTATTGTTCATCATGAGCAGTCACTTGTTGTTCTTCATCACAAGTCGCGTGTTGTTCTTCATTACCAGTCTCGTTTTGTACATCATCAGCAGTAACGTGTAGTATCGACCACTGTATAATATTTTGATGAACAATCTCTTCTGTGCAACACAATTTGTCTGACTCGATAATTAATTTAACACACCCCGATGGCAGGCTCAGAAAACTGATTGATTCAAGACAAGATTTTCCATGATAAAATATAAATTGAACGGCATTTTTTTGCAAATCATATAAATGAAAAGTATGTGCTATCTGTAAAACATCACAGGCATAATCTTCATTCATTTTTCCTGTTAAGAACTTCTTGCATTCAATCTTGATAGCATCAAGCATGTATTTGTCAGAGGCATATATTAATTCATAAACATTGTCCGTTCTTACATCTATATTGTCTGTGTAGATATACCTTAAATAATAACAAGAAGTATCTGTTCACATTGCCCGTTCTTACCTCTCCAATCTTTTGTATAAAAGGGTTGGTATTTTACTCACATGTGGTGTGACCATATCATTTCTCTTAAGGAGGTGTTATGGCCCCCTCCATTTTTATTGAATTGCATGTACCAAGCCGGGAATGTTAGTAGTAATTTGTTAGTGGTATTTAGTTGTATCGATTTTGCTTCTTGTAATACTTGATTTTCTAATTGTTCACAGTGTGGTATTGTTTTACCTTTTATTTTTACTTGTGATGTTGTTCTTCTAGAAATCAAATGGAATATATATATATCATGTATCTACTTACTTTAAAATGTCGTTAAAGACATCAGCTTTAATATCTATAATGGATACATCTCCCTCTTCTGCCATGGGTCCAACAAACATATTGTAGAATACGGGACTAGCACTCGCCATCATAAACTTGTGGGATTTGATTGGTGTTTGGGTAGATCCTACATGGAATGTCACGTCACACATCAGCTGGTTGCCTAACATATGGTACAAGCGATCATGCAATGTCTTCCCAAGCTGCCAGTTGTCCGTCATAGTGGTAATTGGTATCTCTACAAATATCAAAGTGAGAAAGTGTCGAATGCAGAATATCCAAATCAGGAGACGAACGCAGAGTAACAAACTCATAAGACGAACGCAGAATACCCAAGTCAGGACAGCATTCACGACTGACGGTCAACCTCACCGTCGCCCTCCTCCTCCACCACACTTAGGCCCCTCTCCGGATATAGTGTGTTATTGTGTCAGGTTCCTCAACATGCCCTTGAATTGTCTTGTTAAAGACCAATGTGACAAATACATCAGAATAATAAAACACATGTTATTTATTGAGTCAGCAATATGAGTTTAATAATAAAGCATTTCGGATACATAATTCATGTAGAGCGACAGTAAGAGATGGTAATAGTATACGCGCTGGCGTCACAGAGGACACCATTGAAAATGATTATAGCGACGCTTGTTTCAGCTATATATAGACAATTTGGCAGTTGTGTTGGACACTTTGATATTGCAGGATAAACATAAAATATGTACATTGTCGTTGAATATAAAATTGATTTGCACTCGCTGTGAAACAGGCCGGAAAAACTCTTCAAAGGCTCATTTTTCTACCTTTTTCTAATGTTCGTACATATAAATTTTATATTTTCTAACAATGTAGGTATATTGTATATTGAATTTAACCTTTATCTACATGGGTTTGGTATTTTACTATATTATACTTTATGCAAATTTCTAGATTGTTAATACAATGGCATTGGTCGATTAGAAAATGGTATTTTTCACTAATTTTACGAAGCTCCACCTTCGTATCAATGCCACATCTTGTAGCTCCGCCTTCTTCTAGCAACGGGTGGTATTCTGTGTTGGCAACGGGTGTTATTGCAATGTCACCCTCCGGACCGGAAACAGTCTATTCGTCAAAGTTTTTAATTTATTTTTACAACTAAATAAACAAACAGACGACAGTACGCTCTTGTGCATTCAGACCGCATTAACATGGCTTTTGACGACATAACCGAAGATAATATTCAGGGTTTTTTTACAAACAAGGACAGTAAGGAAACGAAGAGACAAGTCGACCGGACTGTAAGGTTATTTCGTAACTTTTTGTTAAATGAGAATGTGACGACCGAGTTGGAATGTTTGTCCAAATCTGAGCTAAATGAACATTTGAGAACATTACACCATTGTTACAGTTGTTTTTATTTCCTTGTTAATTAAAAGTTTATTAAATTAGATATTGTAATTTAGTTCTTAGACAATTACCTTATATCAGTATTAAAACAACACACACCATTGACAATGTAATACCAGATCATTCAGCATAATATAAAACATGCTGCCTTTCGTTTCGGGTGTTATGGTAGATTACCACACTCAGAAAGCACCAATATCACCCTCGACTTCGTCTCGTATGATATTGGTTTTCTGAGTGTGGTAATCTACCATAACACCCTGAATTAAAGGCAGTATGTTTATATTAATTTTAACTCTATCTACATGAATTTGATACTTTACTTTAATTTTACCTCTATATACATGAATTTTATACTTTACTTTAATTTTACCTCTATATACATGAATTTGATATTTTACTTTAATTTTACCTCTATATACATGAATTTGATATTTTACTTTAATTTTACTTCTATCTACCTGAATTTGATATGTTACTTTAATTATCCATTATATACACGAGTTCCCTTTAAGGCAGGCGAAAGGGGTCCTCTTTCATGATTGACTGATTGATTGATTGTTCGATTATCTTTATTTCCTCCATCTCTGAAGAGTTACATTTTATAAATGAAATTAAAAAAGCAGTATGAATGATCAAGCAAAAAATAAAGACATACAACTAGAACATATGCACATACAGATAAAACTACCAGACTTCAGATACAGTATAACGCAGTATAATATTTAGTGTCCAAGATTAAAGGTATCAAATTGTAATACATGGTTTATGTTGTAACACTAAAAAGTTATAAACTTCAATCAGTTTTCATTCCCGTAGCTCTCCCTAGACCGGATACCATTTTGCTCTTCCTAGAACGGATACCAGTTTGCTCGTTGTATGGGAAATAACTGGTATGAACAAATAAAACCGTATAATTTTTAAATACAATTTGGAATGTAAAATGTACCTTTGGACTCTATCGGATCAAGAATGACGTGGTCTAATATACCTTTGTAGATTATAAGCCAAGATCGAGAATGACGGGGTCATTTATATACAATTCTTTATTAGCACAACTTACAAGGTCAAAGGTTACAAACAAACACAAAATGGACCAAACACATACACAAACAACAATTATCATACACAAACAAACAAAAAGGCTGTTTCACAATACGACAAATGTAATCAAGTGCTCCCTGTCCTCAGTTCCAAAGACGTCCAATAAAGGAGTCTAAGGATTTCACTTGTTGTGAGGAAGAAGGATAAAGAATATTTTCAATATTGTCAATCTCATGCAATGTATTAATTCTAGACGGATATAGACGGTCATCGAGAAAAGCTGTTCTTAATCTGTCATTAATTATGCAATATAAAAAGAAATGTACCTCGTCCTCGACTATTCCACATTTTTCACAAAGGAATTTTATAGTATCGTCCCTTTTCAAAGCCTAAGGAATGGTCACTTGTTATAAATTGACATATTAATTTTCTGATCACATTATCTTGATATTCTAAGTAAAATTCTAGTTTGTATTCAGTTTTTAAAGTTTTAAATAAAAGAAGTTTACTGTTATCATCTATTGATTCAAGTTTATTATTATAAATATATAGATATTCCTGTTCAACCCCATTTTTATATTTTCTTTTAACCTTATTTTTATTCTTTTTTTATTAAATTCTTCATTTGAGTATTTAATGTTACTTTCATATCTTACATGATTGACATACGAAAACCAAGAGTAAGTCCCTTTCTCATGAAGGGTTATGGAAAGTGAATAATACCCTTTCAGTATAAGACGTGTATCACTGGCTAAGATGCGGTCTTCATATAACAATGACTGTGTTTTAATAAAACAATCAAAAAAATCGATAGCCTTCCACGTTCAGATCTAGATGCATTGTTACTATCACACTTCTTTGATCCTAAAATATATTTACAAAATGTGTTGTGAGCTTTGTCAGGAGGGCTTTTATCACGAAATTAAAGTGATCAACTGTGTAGCTCTCAATGTGGCATTATATGCTTTAAATGTATCCATATTCCCAATTTCGCAATTATAGGTTAAAATGGAACGAACTAATGAATCAAATAAGTGAGTTGATACAGTAACTAGTAGTTCACGTAGACTACACATATAACTCTTTATATAATACATCACTTGCAGGGCCTTTTTGGACAAAGCTTCAGAAGATGATATAAAATTCATTTACATTTGCAAGTAGATTTTTGTTATATGTAAAGTTTGGTTTTGGTTTTCTATTCAAGCTACCAATGGTCATTGTTTTTGTTTCCTGACAATTACTGATTATAGCTTTGAAGATTATAAGCCAAGATCGAGAATGACAGAGTCAATTATAGCTTTGTAGATTATAAGCCAAGATCGAGAATGACGGGGTCGATTAAAGCTTTGTAGATTATAAGCCAAGATCGAGAATGACGGAGTCGATTATAGCTTTGGAGATTATAAGCAAAATCGAGAATGACGGGGTCTATTATAGCTTTGAAGATTATAAGACAAGATTGAGAATGAGGAAGTCAAATATAGCTTTGTAGATTATAAGCCAAGATAGAGAATGACGGGTTCGATTATAGCTTTGGAGATAATAAGCCAAGATCGAGAGTGACGGAGTCGATTATAGCTTTGAAGATTATAAGGAAAGATCGAGAATGATGGAGTCGTTTATAGCTTTGGAGATTATAAGAAAAGATCGACAATGACGGGGTCAATTATAGCGTTGCCGATTATAAGCAAAGATCGAGAATGACGAAGTCGAATATAGCTTTGTAGATTATAAGCCAAGATCGAGAGTGACGGATTAGATTATAGCTTTGTAGTTTATAAGTCAGAATTGAGAATGACGGAGTCGATTATAGCTTTGAAGATTATAAGCCAAGATCGAGAATGAAGGAGTCGATTATTGCTGAAGAGATTATAAGCCAAGACCGGGAATGACGGGGTAGATTATAGCTTTGGAGATTATAAGCCAAGGTCGAGAAAGACGGGTCGATTATATCTTTGAAGATTATAAGCCAAGATCGAGAATGAAGCAGTCGATTGTAGCTTTGAAGATTATAAGCCAAGAGAGAGAATGACGGGTTCGATTATAGCTTTGGAGATTATAAGCCAAGATCGAGAATGACGGAGTCGATTATAGCTTTGAAGATTATAAGCAAAGATCGACAATGACGGGGTCAATTATAGCGTTGCAGATTATAAGCCAAGATCGAGAATGACGGAGTCGATTATAGCTTTGAAGATTATAAGACAAGATTGAGAATGATGAAGTCGAATACAGCTTTGTAGATTATAAGCCAAGATCGAGAGTGACGGAGTCGATTATAGCTTTGTAGTTTATAAGTCAAGATTGAGAATGACCGAGTCGATTATAGCTTTGAAGATTATAAGCCAAGATCGATAATTAAGGAGTCGATTATTGGTGAGGAGATTATAAGCCAAGATCCGGAATGACGGGGTAGATTATAGCTTTGGAGATTATAAGCCAAGGTCGAGAAAGACGGGGTAGATTATATCCTTGGAGATTATAAGCCAAGATCGAGAATGACGGAGTCGATTATAGCTTTGAAGATTATAAGCAAAGATCGAGAATGACGGGGTCGATTATAGCTTTGTACATTATAAACCAAGATCGAGAATGACGGAGCCTATTATAGGTTTGGAGATTATAAGCCAAGACCGGGAATGACGGGGTAGAGTTTAGTTTTGTAGATTATAAGCAAAGATCGAGAATTACGGGGTCGATTATAGCTTTGAAGATTATAAGCCAAGATCAAGAATGAAGGGGTCGATTATAGCTTTGTAGATTATAAGCCAAGATCGAGAATGACGGAGTCTATTATAGCTTTGAAGATTATAAAACAAGATTGAGAATGACGAAGTCGAATATAGCTTTGTAGATTATAAGCCAAGATCGAGAGTGACGGAGTAGATTATAGCTTTGTAGTTTATAAGTCAAGATTGAGAATGACGGAGTCGATTATAGCTTTGAAGATTATAAGCCAAGATCGATAATTATGGAGTCGATTATTGATGAGGAGATTATAAGCCAAGATCGGGAATGACGGGGTAGATTATAGCTTTGGAGATTATAAGCCAAGGTCGAGAAAGACGGGGTAGATTATATCCTTGGAGATTATAAGCCAAGATCGAGAATGACGAAGTCGATTATAGCTTTGAAGATTATAAGCCACGATCGAGAATGACGGAGTCGATTATAGCTTTGATCATTATGACCAAAGCTCGAGAATGATGGAGTCGATTATAGCTTTGGAGATTATCAGAAAAGATCGAGAATGACGGAGTCGATTATAGCTTTGGAGATTATAAGCAAAGATCGAAAATGACGGGGTCAATTATAGAGTTGCCGATTATAAGCAAAGATCGAGAATGACGAAGTCGAATATAGCTTTGTAGATTATAAGCCAAGATTGAGAGTGACGGAGTATATTATAGCTTTGTAGTTTATATGTCAAGATTGAGAATGACGGAGTCGATTATAGCTTTGAAGATTATAAGCCAAGATCGATAATTAAGGAGTCGATTATTGGTGAGGAGATTATAAGCCAAGATCGGGAATGACGGGGTAGATTATAGCTTTGGAGATTATAAGCCAAGGTCGAGAAAGACGGGGTAGATTATATCCTTGGAGATTATAAGCCAAGATCGAGAATGACGGAGTCGATTATAGCTTTGTAGATTATAAGCCAAGATCGAGAGTGACGGAGTAGATTATAGCTTTGTAGTTTATAAGTCAAGATTGAGAATGAAGGAGTCGATTATTGCTGAGGAGATTATAAGCCAAGATCGGGAATGGAGCAGTCGATTGTAGCTTTTAAGATTATAAGCCAAGATAGAGAATGACGAGTTCGATTATAGCTTTGGAGATTATAAGCCAAGATCGAGAATGACGGAGTCGATTATAGCTTTGAAGATTATAAGCAAAGATTGAGAATGATGGAGTCGTTTATAGCTTTGGAGATTGTAAGCAAAGATCGAGAATGACGGAGTCGATTATAGCTTTGAAGATTATAAGCAAAGATCGACAATGACGGAGTCAATTATAGCGTTGCAGATTATATGCCAAGATCGAGAATGACGGAGTCGATTTTAGCTTTGGAGATTATCAGAAAAGATCGAGAATGACGGAGTCGATTATAACTTTGAAGATTATAAGCAAAGATCGAGAATGACGGGGTCGATTATAGCTTTGGAGATTTTAAGCAAAGATCGAGAATGACGGAGTCGATTATAGCTTTGCAGATTATAAGCCAAGATTCAGAATGACGGAGTCGAATATAGCTTTGTACATTATAAGCCAAGATCGAGAATGACGGAGCCTATTATAGGTTTGGAGATTATAAGCCAAGATCGAGAATGACGGAGTCGAATACAGCTTTGTAGATTATAAGCCAAGATATAGAATGACGGAGTCGATTATTGTTTTGGAGATTATAAGCCAAGATCGAGAATGACGGGGTCGATTATAGCTTTGTAGATAATAAGCCAAGATCGAGAATGACGGAGTCGAATACAGCTTTGTAGATTATAAGCCAAGATATAGAATGACGGAGTCGATTATTGCTTTGGAGATTATAAGCCAAGAGCGAGAATGGCGGGGTCGTGTATAGCTTTGTAGATTATAAGCCAAGACCGAGAATGACGAAGTCGAATATAGCTTTGTAGATTATAGCCCAAGATCGAGAAAAACGGAGTCGAATACAGGTTTAGAGATTATAACCCAAGATCAAGAATGACGGGGTTGAATATATATTTTGACGCTACTGATCGGATGGAGGATGAAGCTTTGACACTGAAGACCAAGTTCAAGTACACCTGGGTCAAATTTATATACATTTTTTCGTCTCCCTAATAGGGTTGACGAAATACAAAAAATCGTCAGAAGTGATCAGAAACCGCTGCAATTTTTATATAATTAATTGCTATACTTTAAGTACGTGCATTATATATACTTACCTTTAAGAAACAAAAGTAGGAATGAAACCAACATTTCCATAAAATCATGGCAGTTTTAGTGAAACGATTAAACAGATATTATTGCTAAACATTTGATGATTTTTACACAAGTTATATCAACTTACAAGGGTCCTTTACAAATATGTACAAAATGGCTTCCAATTATGACCTACATTCACCCCCTGTAAAGATATGATTGTTTGTCTTGAAGAACTTTATGAATACTGTCTAAATCTTTAATCTACACAAAGATTAATTTAGATCGTTCCAGAAGGGCCTTTGGAACGTTATATTAACCTCACACGCTCTAAGATTAAAAGTAGGGGTTTTCTGGTTTTCTGTCTATGTCTTGTTACCATTAAAATTTACAAAAAACACATTTAGTGATCGAGAATTACGGCAATGACGGTGCCAACTATACCTTTGAACATTATCGGATCGAGAATTACGGCAATGACGGTGTCAACTATACCTTTGAACATTATCTGATCGAGAATTACGGCAATGACGGGTTCGAATACATATTCGGACGCTACTGATCTGCTCGAGTATGAAGAGTTGACATTGTAGGCCAAGTTGAAGAATACCTGAGTCACAGAATACCGTGGTCAAAGATATACATTTTTTCGTATCCCCAATATGGTTGAAATCGCCAGAAATGATCAGAAACCGCTGCAATTGTTATATAATTAATTGTTATACTTAAACTATGTTCATTATATATACTTACTTTTTAGAAACGAATGTAGAAATGAAACAAAAATTCGCATAAAATCATATGACAGTTTTAGTGATTCGATTAAACATATATTATTACTAAACATTTTATCAACTGGATCGGACACAAGTTATACAAGGGTCCTTTACAGATGATAAATAATAACAATAACAAATACGTCAGCAATAATAGAATCGTGTAGAATACAAAATACAATTTTATACATTTTAGTGCATTGTCTTGAATAACCAGACATGAATTATCATAATTGATTGATTGATTTAGTGTCTTTAACACCACTTTCAGCAATATTTCAGCTATATCATGACGACCAGTTTTGGTGGTGGGGGAAGTTGGAATTCCCGAAGAGAACCACCGACCATGGGCAAGCAACTGGTAAACTTTATCACTTGCGAGTCGAGTGTACCCTTTTTTATAATTTACAAAGCTGGTGCCCAAACCCACGCTGTATTGGTGATAGACGTGTATGAGTTGTTAGGTAATCCAACTACAAGATCCATTGAGCCATCGGTCGTGTTACTCTCGATACAACTTGATAAGACATGAATGAGGAAATGACTGTATTGTGATTACCACAAACGGAACATATCACGTGGTTATTTGTGACACAGATATTCATGTCCTGACACCAATAGAAAGAACTGTATCGATACAAATAAAGAATTTCTGAAAGTGACTTAATACAATAAGAATCCTTTTACCTATGATGAGTCAGTCGTAACTACTCGGCCATATTCTCGCTACCCTTCCAATAACCTCGTAAGTAGGTGGCTTATAAATAGAAGTACTTTCTAAATTTGAGGGCATGTGACAAAAAAAAATATGGCGGCCTCCAGGAAGCATTGCTTGTGTTGCTCTGAAATGAAAAGTAAATGTTTTGGCTTCGGTAGCAAAAAGTGTGAAGTTTTGAATGTGCAATCAAATTTCCAGCTGTTATTTATTGGATTTTCGTGGACTATACTTTTAAGCGGCTTATCTTCCGGCAAAATATTTTAGAAGAAGTTCTACTAACTATTTACGAGGTTATTGGAATGGTAGCGAGAATGGCCGAGTAGTTACGGTTGATGATGAGTCATAATCCATAAACATAGTGGAAAGTACATGATTGATTGATTGATTGATTGA
>MJUT01012290.1:28568-60524 GCA_002080005.1 Gigantidas platifrons | reverse complement strand
GGTCAACCTTAAGCCAATTGGACCCATTGCTCCCAATTGGGCCCCACGCTTAATGTACTGTCGACTGTTCAAGTACACACAACACACTATATGCTTTACAGAGAACAGCATTGGGCACCGCACCTCCTTAGACCCGGCCCTGGGTATACATAAACCATGTTAATTATCATAGTTATGTATTGATATGAAAGAGGAAATGCCGGGAATACCGCCAAAATACAAAAATGGTAAGAGGGTATATCTGGGGAGGAGCATAAACCATATAGATGGGACAGTTTGCTGCTTGGGCGTGGAAAATGGAGGCATGGAGTATGATTAACATACAAAATGTACAAGAATTAATTGACAGCAAACGAATTAAGCATACATGAACCATTAGAAAGTTGGAATGTAATACCGGTAGACAAGTATTGGCTCCGTAAGTTAGACATTGCAGGATAAGCACAATATACGTACATTGTCGTTAAGTATAAAATTTAATTGCACTCGCTGTGAAACAGGCCAGAAAAACTCTTCAAAGACTGAAGCTGATACATATAAATTTGATATTTTCTGACAATGTAGGTATATTGTATATTTAATTTAACCTTTATCTACATGGGTTTGATAGCTTACATAAACTTAACCCTTGTCTACATGAATTTGATATTTTACTCTAATCTTACTTCTATCTACATGAATTTGATATTTTATTTTAATTTTACCTCTATCTAAATGAATTTGATATTTTACTTTAATGTTACCGCTATCTACATGAATTTGATATTTTACTTTAATGTTACCGCTATCTACATGAATTTGATATTTTACTTTAATGTTACCGCTATCTACATTAATTTGATATTTTACTTTAATGTTACCGCTATCTACATGAATTTGATATTTTACTTTAATGTTACCGCTATCTACATGAATTTTATATGTTACTTTAATGTTACCGCTATCTACATGAATTTGATATTTTACTTTAATGTTACCTCTATCTACATGAATTTGATATTTTACTTTAATGTTACCTCTATCTACATGAATTAGATACTTTACTTTAATTATCCATTATATACACGAGTTCCCTTTAAGGCGGGCGAAAGGGGTCCTCTTTCATGATTGACTGATTGATTGATTGTTTGATTATCTTTATTTCCTCCACATCTGAAGAGTTACATTTTATAAATGAAACTAACAAAGCAGTGTAAATGATTACACACAAAATAAATACATACAACTAGAACATATACATATACAAATAAAACTATCAGACTTCAGATACAGTATAACACAGTATAATACTTATAGTCCAAGATTAAAGGTGTTATATGTTAATACGTGGTTTATGTTGTAAGACTAAAAGTAAAGTTATATACGTCAATCCGTTATCATTTCCATTGCTCTTCCTAGACCGGATACCATTTTGCTTTTCATAGGGGAAAGAACTCGTATAAAAATAAAACCGAATAATTTTAGAATAAAATAGATATGTAAAAATGTACCTTTGGACACTATCGGTTCGAAAATGACGGCATCGAATATACCTTTGTAGATTATAAGCCAAGATCGAGAATGACGGAGTCGATTATAGCTTTGTAAATTATAAGCAAAGATCGAGAATGACGGGGTCGATTATAGCTCTGGTGATTATAAGCCAATATCGAGAATGATGGCTTCGATTATAGCTTTGGAGATTATAAGCCAAGATCGAGAATGACGGGGTATATTATAGCTTTAGAAATTATAAACCAAGATCGAGAAGCCAAGATCGAGAATGACGGGGTCGATAATAACTTCGGAGATTATAAGCCAAGACTGAGAATGAAGGGGTCGACTATAGCTTTGGAGATTATAAGCAAAAAACGAGAATTACGGGGTCGATTATAGCTTTGGAGATTATAAGCCAAGATCGAGAATGACGGAGTCGAATATAGCTTATGAAATTATAAGCCAAGACCGAGAATGATGGAGTCGAATATAGCTTTGGAGATTATAAGCCAAGATCGGGAATGACGGAGTCGAATATATATGTGTACGCTACTGATCGGATGGAGGATGAAGGGTTTACAACTGTAGGCCTTGAGTTCAAGTATAATGGGGTCATATATATATACCTTGTTTCGTCTCACTAATATGGTTGAAGAAATACAAAAAATCGTCAGAAATTATCAGAAACTGGTGTAAGTTTTTTTTTTATAATTTATTGTTATACTTTTACTACGTTCATTAAACATACTTACTTTCTAGAAACGAAAGTAGAAATGAAACCAACATTCTCATCAAATCATATCACAGTTTTAGTGGTAAGATTAAACATATATTATTACTAAACATTGTATCAACTGGATAGGACACAAGTTATATCAACTTACAAGGGTCCTTTACAGAAAATAAATAATTATATCAATACGAGCGCAGAGTGATATGGCCAGTCGACGAAAGCAGAATATCAAAGTCAGAAGACGAACGCAGAGTAACCATGACAGAAAACCAGCATGCCATGACAGCTATCACGAATTAACTATCAACACACACCCCCACCACCCACCCCCGAATATAGTGCGCTATTGTGTCAGGTCCCTAAACATTTCATGTTAAAGACCAATATGACAAATAAATCAGAGTAATAAATCGCATATCATTTATTTGAGTCTACAATATGAGTTTACTATTTTACTTTATCTTGCAATTGTGTCCTTTTCAGTACTAATAAAGGGGGCCAAATAAACATCAGTCATTGACCTAATAAAGCATTTCGGATACACGATTCATGTAGTGCGACAGTAAGAGATCGTAGCAGTATAAGGGCTGGCGTCACAGAGGACACTATTGAAAATGATTATAACGACGCTTGTTTCAGCTATATTTAGACAATTTGGCAGTTGTTTTGGACATTTTGATATTACAGGATAAACACAATATACGTACATTGTCGTTAAATATACCTGTTTCTAAAGCTGATACATATAAATTTGATATTTGCTGACAATGTCGGTATATTGTATATTTAATTTAGCCCTCATCTACATGCGTTTGAGAGCTTGCTTAAGCTGAACATCTATCTACATGAATTTGATATTTTCCTTTAATTATCCATTATATACACGAGTTCCCTTTAAGGTGGGTAAAAGGGGTCCTCTTTCATGATTGATTGATTGATTGATTGATTGATTGATTGATTGATTGATTGATTGATTGATTGATTGATTGATTGATTGATTGTCGTTGTTTCCTCCACATTTGAAGAGTTACATTTTATAAATGAAATTAACAAAGCAGTATAAATGATCAAACAAAAGATAAAGACATACAACTAGAACATATATGCATACAGATAAAAATATCAGACTTCAGATACAGTATAGCACAGTATACTACTTAATGTCTAAATTTGAAGGCATTAAATTGTAAAACGTGGTGTATGTTGTCAAGCTAAAATTAAAGTTATATACTTCAATCCGTTGTCATTTCCCTTGCTCTTCCTAGAACGGATACCATTTTGTTCGTAGTAGGGCAAATAACTCGTATAAAAAGTAGGACCGTGTAATGTCTTAATAAACTTGGGAATGTTAAAAAATATCTTTGGACACTATCGGATCGAGAATGACGTCATCGAATATACCTTTGCAGATTATAAGCAAAGATCGAGAATGACGGGGTCGAATAAAGCTTTGGAGATTACAAGACAAGATCGAGAATCACGTGGTGGATTATAGCTTTGGAGATTATAAGCAAAGATCGACATTGACGGAATCGATTATAGCTTTGGAGATTAAAAGCCAAGATCGAGAATGACGGAATCGATCATAGCTTAGAAGATTACAAGGCAAGATCGAGAATGATGGGAACTATTATAGCTTTGGAGAATATAAGTCAAGATCGAGAGTGACGGAGTCTATTATATCTTTGGAGATTATAAGCCAAGATCGAAAATGACGGGTTGAATATATAATCTTGGACGCTACTGATCCGATGGATATGAAAGGTAGACACTGTAATCCTTGAGTTCAAGTATACCGGTGTCATATATATACCTTGTTTCGTCTCCATAAGATGTTTGAAGAAATACAAAACATCGTTAGAAATAATCAGAAACCGCTGCAATTATTATATAATTAATTGTTGTACTCTTACTACGTTCATTGTATAAACTTACTTTTTAGAAACGAAAGTAGAAATGAAACCAAAATTCCCATAAAATCATATGACAGTTTCAGTGATTAGATTAAACATAATTTATTGCAAAGCATGTTATCAACTGGATCGAACACAAGTTATATAAACTTCAAGGGTCATATACAGATAATAAATAATAACAATATTACATACGTCAGCAATAGTAGAATCGGGAAGAATACAAAATACAATGGTATAAAATCTTGTCACTGTTTTAGTACACAATCATTGTCTTAAATAACCAGACATGAATATTAATAATTGATTGACTGGTTTATTGTGTTTAACGCCACTTTCAGCAATATTTCAGCTATATTATGATGACCAGTGTTAGTGGTGGAGGAAGCCGGTTTACCAGGAGAGAACCACGGACCATCGGCAAGCAACTGGCAAACTTTATCACTTGCGAGTCGAATGCACCCTTTTTGTAATTCACAAAGCCGGGAGTCGAACCCACGCCGCATTGGTGATAGGCGTGTATGAGTTGTTAGGTAATCCAGCTATCTATCTTATTGAGTAACCCGGGACACCCGAATATTAATATTCTCTCTATTAACCTTTATTATATGACTATGAATATTTCTTTTATCTGATTGGCTAAATGAAGGGATGTATGTACGTCACAATTGGAAGCCATTTGGGCCGTTTGAAGGAAACACTTCAATAACGTTTCCGCAACAGGTGGAAATAACATTGTAGAAGTGTTTGAGAGTTTTACACCTAGTTTTTGAAGGATGGATACACCGTTCTTTAACGGACATTTAGGGGAATTTGACGCACTATCACACTTAGTTTTATCCTTACAATAGTTAATGCTATAAGTATAAACTTAACTTCAGGCGGCACAAAATGGCTTCCAATTATGACCTACATCCCCCTAAAAAGGCATGATAGTTTTTCTTGATAGAACTTTATGAATACTGTCTAAACCTTCAATCTACGCAAAGATTAATTTAGATCGTTCTAGAGGGGCCTTTGGAACGCTATATTAACCTCACGTGCTCTAAAATGAAAAGTAGGGGTTTTCCGGTTTTCTGTCTATGTCTTGTTATCAATAAAATTTACAAAAAAAACACATCTAGTGTCAAATATGCCTTTTCATATTATCGGATCGAGAATTACGGCAATGTCGATGTCCACTATACCTTTGAACATCATCGGATAGATAATTACGGCAATGACGGGGTCAAACATATATTTGGACGCTACTGATCTGCCCGAGTATGAAGGGTTGACACAGTACGCCATATTCAAGAATACTGCGGTCAAATATATCCTTTTTTTCGTCTCCCTAATATAGGTGAAGAAATATAAATTCGTCAGAAATGATCAGAAACCGCTGCAATTTTTATATGATTAATTGTTATACCTTAACTACGTTCATTAATTATACTTACTTTTTAGAAACGAATGTAGAAATGAAACAAACATTCCCATAAAATCATATGACAGTTTTGGTGATTAGATTAAACAAATATCATTGCTAAACATTTTATCAACTGGATCGGACACAAGTTATGCATAATATACAGTACTATTGAAACAAAAGAAGAGGTCCCTATTGGATATAACGGGTTTCTTTTTCCGTATGGGTACTCAGGTGAAAGCCGAGGTGCGTTGCACCAAGGCCGTCACCTGAATACGAAAGCGGAAAAAAGAATCCCGCTATATCCAATACGGGCAAATTCTTTTGTTTCAATAATAATGTATCTAACTTGTACAATACTAGTGTTGTTGAAAAAATGAATGGTATGGCATATATTTTACACTTTTAATGTTTAGAAAGCCAAATAAGACAACAATTAACACATTTGTATCGGTGCTTTCTATTCTCGTTTATATTGAGATATTTCCAGGTCTTTCAAGTGAAAAAAATCGTTTATATTTAGATATTTCAAGGTCTTTCAATTGTCCCAAATGTTCACATGTGGTCTGTCTGAATTGTTATTACTTTCGGTCGGTTCGTTAATTGTTTTTGCATTGCGAGAATACATTTTATAAGTTAACATGTATGTACTCGTCAGTTCTGAACATAAATTATGCCAGAAGTGAAATATTTGTATCGTGTCTTGTATATTGCTTTTTTACACAAATTGTTGAATTTTTTTTTAACAAAGCTTACTATCAAGAGTCATATATACTAATTATAGAGAATAGCAGTATGGTCACCGTAGCTGAGTGCTTAGATGGAAGTTTTGAAAGTCAAAGTAGACTTGAAAAAGCCCAACAGTGGATCGATACCAGAAAGTCTCAAAATCTGCTTAACACGTGTTTAAGCCTAAAACAGTAAAAGGTTAAAGTTCAAAAGAATAAACTGTAGATTCTTAAAAATAATCCACTGTTCGAACACTAGTGTGACGTCTGATATTTATCTTGTCTCAAAAATGGGTCAAATTATTAACGTACAGCGGCCTGTTTCATCGGCCCCCATTAGCGGCCTGTATGTGATATTAGAGGCCGCATTTACAATAGCTTTGCCGGGGGTATTATTTTAAAAATCAACTTACAAGGGTCCTTTACAGATGATAAATAATAACAATAATACATACGTCAGCAATATTAGAATCGGGTAGAATACAAAATACAATATTATAAAATCGTGTCACTGTTTTAGTGCACAATCATTGTCTTGAATAACCAGACATGAATACTCATAATTGATTGATTGATTTATTTATTGTGTTTATATATTGTGTTCAGCGATATTTCAGCTATATCATGACGACCAGGTTTAGTGGTGGAGGAAGCCGGAGTTTCTGAGTGAACCACTGACCATGGGCAACCATCTGGTAAGCGTTATCGTTTGCGACTGTGAGTCAAGTGCACCCTTTTTGTTATTTACAAAGCCGGATGGGAACCCACGCCGTATTGGTGATAGGGTTATACGACTTGTTAGGGAATCCAACTACCTAACTCATTGAGCCATCCGTCGTGGTACTCTCGTTACAATATAACATGATAAGACATGGATGAGGAAAGGACCGGGTTGTGAGTACGGCAAACGGAACATATCAGTTGTTATTTCTGACATAGATATTCATGTTCTGACACCAATAGACTGTATCGATAAAAATGAAGGATTTCTGAAAGTGCGGTTTGCTTTGACCCAATCGGGTCTCGAACCCACGTTCAATCACACTCGAGGCGAACACGCTAACAATTACACCACCGATGTGGTTTTATTGTTTATGATCCCGAAATAAAGATACATGGGGTCCAATATCGGGATGGGAATAATGTGAAAAGATATGGATGGTCAGATGCAAGGTGATGTCATAAGCTCACATGGTCCTTGGCCAGGAGCGCTAAAAACAGTCAGATTGAAACAATAACTGATAGTTGCAATCCTCTTGAATTTCTGATAGCTTTGTAAACACAAACCTACAAAAGGATTGGTTTGGTTTGGTTTATGTGTTTAACGCCACTTTCAACAATATTTCAGTTATATCGTGGCTGTCAGTTCTATAGCTGAAGGAAACCGGAGTACATGGAGAAAACCAATGACCTGTTCCAAGTCACTGAAAAACTTTATCACATAATGTTGTATCGTGTACACCTTTCCTGAGAGGGGTTCAAACTCATAGTTTTAGTGGTGATAGGCACTGATTGCACATGTAGTTATAAATCTACTACCATGCGATCACAACCACAACGGCCCCCTACATATGAAATGAAAATACAAACTTACAATAGGAAAAAACAAACTTACGATAGGAAAACACAAGATTACAACAGGGAAATACAAACTTACGAGCAGGTAAGCAACAAGGTTGGAAAATAAATAATTTGTGCAGGAAATAAAAGTCATACAGTTTTAAGATTTTATTGAAAGCAAAAGACCAGCCATTAACAAGCATAAAATGAAAAAGATTACATTCATCACAGCAAATCAACTTAATAATAAAAACAAGTTCTACTTTAATTAGTACATGTACACCCAATATCAAAAATATGAAATTCATTTGTGTTATGGATTTCAAAGAAGAATAAGAAAAAATCATAAACATTTCATGACATAATAAACCAAAATGAAACACAATTGATGTAATTTGTTGACGACTACTGTATTCACATCTCTATCATGTTTGGTTTCAATGGTTTGTGAGAAATATATTAAAATCAGTCTTCGTGCTAACACACTTGCCCGAAGACGGGGACAAGTGAAACTGGATTCGGACAAGTGAAAATTATGAAAGAATTTGTTTGAATACATTTTTTTTTCTAAATTTAGCTTTCGAGAAAGTAGGTGAAAAAAATAAGACAAAGACTGTAAAATGTTAACTGTTTACAGACATCGACGGATGCAAAGTGATGACTGTATCTCACATGAAGCTTCGTATTAGGTGAGCTAAAGTTTAAATTTTGGTCCTTCCCCCCCCCTCTTTGTGTTAAAAAAGGTATTGGTCACACACTAATTCTGTGCATTCTTTTGAAAAGACTTTACCTATGGAATTAATTTTTCTAAATCATCAAAAACAGATGAAAAATAAATGCTTAATGTACAAAAAAAGAGAGAGCACACTTTTTGCACATTGTGGCATCTTGTTTGGAAATGGATAGGCCTCCAATCCTCAAGGCCCAGGCAGATATAATAAATATGTGAGACTCCTGGTATTAAGTAGGAAGTCTTAACATTGGATGTTGGGGTGATAACTTAGGTCAGTGGTGTTTTAGACTTGTAGTCAGAAGTCAACAACTTTAACCACTGATGCCACTTTCAAATAATGAATCCCCATTAATGTCTCAATAAATGTCATGGTAAAATTAGTTTCTTAATGAGAAATAGTATACAAAACTTGGCACATCATATCACACATTTTATTTTACAAATCTATCGAAAAATATATAAATCAAAAGTCAAGAAAACGCTATACAGTCAAACCTGCCTGCCTATTAACCAGTCACATGTATTACCCAGTCATTTGTATTAACCAGTCACCTCTATTAACCAGTCACCTGTATTGAAATGTCACCTTTCTCTTGTCCTTTCACAGAAAATTTCTTTTGAATTGATCATCTTTTAAGAGATCACCTGTCTTATAGGGTCACCTTTTTCTTGTCCTGTCACAGAAAATTTAATTTGAATTTATCATCTTTTAAGAGATCACCTGTCTTATAAGGTCACCTTTTCCTTGTCCTGTCATAGAACATTTCATTTGCATTGTTCATCTTTTAAGAGGTCACCTGTCTTATAAGGTCACCTTTTTCTTGTCCTGTCACAGAAAATTTCATTTGCATTGATTATCTTTTAAGAGGTCATCTGTCTTATAAGGCCACCTTTTCTTTGTCCCAATGGTGACCTCTTTATACAGGTTTGACTGTATATTTATTTTTCTTCTTTTAAATTTCTTGATAAAATTTGACTACTATATTTCAATATAATTCTACAAATCACAATCATACAGGCCCGTTCTAGTGTATATGAAAAGTTATATTAAAGGTAAATACATCTCATATGACTTGATACACAATCATAACAATATAAGATAAGGTAAATAAAAATGAAACAAAAAGAACAAAATATAAAACAATTTGGAACAACATATAAAACACAGGACTAATATTATCATTAAAATGCAAGAGAAAGACCATTAAAAGGATTTCATCATAAAACATCTTTATCACAAATGCTCATCATAAACTGCTTTAAATTCTCAGTTGAAAATTGTAATACTAAGTTTTCAAAGTTTTTGATCAAACAATAAAATATACATGATATCAATAATAATGATTAAAATCCTTTTTATTTTTTTAAAGTAAATTAATAACAAAACGAGCTCATGTTAAACATTACAGGAATACACAAGTAAATCTCTAACTTAAATGATGATTTATAATGAAAACAATTCTTAACTTTATAGAATAACAGATAGTGAATCCTGAACTTCATAAAATAATAATGATAAAAATTTATTGAACCAAAAAAAAGTAAATTTCAAACGTTTTTTTTTTTTTTTTAGAAATAACAATATTTCTGCCAAATAAAATTGTTTAAAATAAACACTGATATGTTATTTGTGCTCTTTTGGGAACAAAAATATAAATAAATAAATTTAGAAATCACATAAAATAAAATTACAATAATGGTAAACTAGGGTTTATGGTGTTTAAGAACACTTTTTAACACTATTTCAGTTATATCATGGCAGTCAGTTTTATTGGTGGAGGAAACCGCAGTACCCGTAAAAAACCCAATGACCTGTCGCAAGTCACTGACAAACTTTATCACATAATGTTTTACATGTATCAAGTACACTTCGCCATGAAGAGGGTTGGAAAACACAACGTTAGTGGTGATAGGAACTGATTGCATAGGTAGTTGTAAATCCAACCACCATCCGATCATGACCACAATGGCCCCCGGTAAAATAGGGAAATGTGATGATATATATATATATACCGGTATGTCATATATTAAAATAATAGATATACATGAATGTAACATATGAACAACAAAACAATTTAATGAGGTCAATCAATGGTATCATGCTATAAATGTGGCATTATGATTTTGATTTTCAGCGACTAATATAAACATACTGCCCTTGGATGAAGGTGTTAGGGTAGATTAACACACGAGGGAAAATTTATCGTCTCGGGTGGAAATTTTTTCACAGGGTGTGTTAATTACCCTAACACTTTCATCCAAGGGCAGTATGTTTTTTTTATTATACTGAATGCCTAATGATTTAAATGTACATTATGTTATTAGAAAGATAATTGTTAAAAAGTAAAATGTCATAAATTAAGATAGCTTACTTACATTGACAACAACAAAACATCAAATAGCAACACATTTAACAAGATAATAACATAATGTTTATAATAATAAATGTAAAATGTATATTTTGATAAATATTATCAAATGTTTGCTTCTATATTCTGACTATTGCATTAATAATTTTCAAGCCAATGTATTCTGAATGTATTCACTCATTTTGAATAAAAGTGAAAATTTACAGTGCAGTTGTTGTTTGAAATGTTTGGCATTAAATTTTGTGGAAAAAGTTACCATATTATTTGATTTCTTTACTTCCGAGATATTATCCTCCGTAATGTCAACAAACGCCATGACGAGCGTTTGACAGTTTGTTGCCGTCTGGTGATAACGGAAATGATGAGGAAAACCTCAGCCGGAGCGGGTGTTAATTTGTCCGGATCGGCAAACTTCGGGCTCAGCGGGTGTTAATTTTAGGCATTAACACCCGTTACTAATATTATCACATGTTGCTACGGATGGGCGGGGCATATGAAAGGTTAGTGAAAATTAACAAATGCCGCTTGTCCAATGAAATGAATGGATGATGTAAGAAATTTGCATAAAGTATAATAATACAAATTAATTACATCACAGGAAATGAGACAATATTATTATTTTGCTCTGATGATGCAAATAGAATAAATGTAAAACATTTCCAGAAATTATGAATAAATCTGATAATCAAAAAAAATATTATAAAACTGATGTTATTGTGCCTAATATGTGCAATACTGAAATGGCTGGGTTTATTGGTGTTTATTATCATTATTTTTAGCAAGTTGTCAGATATTTTGTGATTACCAGTTTTGTTGCAGCAGTCTCCCTCTTATAAGGCCAGATTTCAGATGAACCAAGATAGTAAGATACTATTAAACTGTCCCCATCAAGAGAGACCACTCCTCTTATAAGGACACTTTATCATTGCAGAACGTGTGGCCTCATAACAGAGGGACTACTGTATACCCTTAGCCTTCGTAGGTGTCTGGAACCAATGTCCAACTTTTTGTCAAAAATCAATGAGTTTATCCTCTGTGTCACGACAGCAACTTTGGAGAGCTACATGTAACTTATATCACATCAAAGTTTAATCTTTTGTACATCAATACATGTGATAATAAGAATAACAACTATGTGTGTTAGCAAAAACAATATCATGAAATAATAAAAGCCCAAATGAAAAATTCAAAAAGGTCAAAATATAATTTGATCATTGAATGCATTAAAAGTATTATTGTATAACTACTCTTGCATTCCGTATAACGAAAATAAATTATAATCGAACTACGCAGTAATTAACGAATGTGTTTGTGTTCAGCTACGAACGATTTATTTTTGATATTTGGATTGAAAGACTAGTTATATTATTTATTACATAGATTTTACTTTTTTTGTAGTAATAATACGTTTAAAAACCAATTTGTTTTCATTGTCAGAACAGTTCGTTTTTTTGGTATAAAGAAACTGCAACAATAAATTTAAAAATCTAAAAAAAAACAGCAGTCAACAAATTAGTCAAAGGGAGATAATAAAACTTTTGCAAGATGATTGTATTATCTCCCTTTACCTAGCAATTAATATTCAAAAATACAAATAAGATGGCACAATCCCTACCCAGAGTTGTCTGTCCTTACACTCGATGCAATCTCTGTCAACGCCTATATGCCAAGATTCTTGACAAAATCCGTTTATCAAAGGGTAACTTGATGTAAACCGGTTATAATGACCCAATATATTGTAAAATATATAAAGAATACCATATCACTAATATTTGAGAAGCTTTTTTGTTTATTTTCAAACGAAGATAAGGGATTATATTTTATACGGTGATCAGTCATACATCGCATCAATCGAATGTTCTGGTTCCTTCTTGTAATAAACCTCTATAGTTGCTGAATATTACACTGGTAATATTTTATAAAAAGGAAACGAGTTGAATACAAAGGTAGACTACTTTTAGGCGTTGACAGAGATTGGATAGAGTGTAAGGACAGACAACTCTGGGTAGAGATTGAATGTGGCAAAGTGAAAAATTCATTCACTATAACAGGATATGTAACAATTTTGGGAGCCGCTAAATTTAACTGACAAGAGTGAAATCAAGAGAAAAAGTGTACATGGAAATAGTCCATCAAACAGAGAACAGTAGAATAAAATTAATCAAATGACAGTTTTCGTCTAATCTTTGCAGTCGAGACACATACTTTTTCAGGCTTGTTGTCTGGAGTTTCCTCACTGTTGGGGGAGTCGATGGCTGTACATTTGTCTGGAGTAATCAAGTCTTGAGTCTGCAGGATAAATGGATAAAAATCGTCTTAATATTTAATTTTGTGATTAGGAATTTTATATTTTATTATTATATATTTCAACAAACATAGCGTAGAAAATACTATATGCTATTTTCAATATTATATTCTGTATCAATACATGATTCCAAATTCATCAGGTGAGCTTTCTGCATAAAGTTCAAATGATTTGTATAAGAAGAACGCAAGTTATGGAATGGGAAGGCAATGCGAGATTGATGGTCGGAAGATAGTACAGACATGGATAAAATCCTGACCTAGCGTGACAGACTACATAAAACACATTTATTTACTTTATTAACTCTGAAGAAAACACTGAAGTTTAACATAAGTCTGTCTTGGCTCAGATGGAGTAAAATGTGAATAGCTTAACAATGAAAAATGTCATGTGATACTAAAAGATTAATAGGTTGTTTCATACGTTGATATGGAAGACCGGTGGTTCTTCCACGAATGATAGAAATGTTTATGTCCTTTCATGAGTAGAGCGCAGTAGAACGAGTGGAAATACATACACAATTTCTATTACGAGTGGAAGATCCAGTGATGTTCCATATCAACACATAAAAGTACCTATTTCTTCCGTAAACAATATGTATGGCTTTCATTGATCGATACATCATTTACATATCAGGTATTATTGTGCACTAGGTCATAGTACGTGACTGAGAAATATAGGTCATAGAGTATATCATGTTGCTTTACGATAAAAAGAGCTTTAATTAACCCTTTGAATGCGACATTTCGTGTATAACGTAACGTCGTGTGCGGTATTATTCCTGATGTTATGACCCTTTCATCAGGGTGACGTCATTTTAACAGCAATGTGACGTTACTTACCATTTTTTAAGTGGTTCTATATGTGCAATATCGGTATCTGACTTTAAATTGTGTAATCTAATTATAATGTATTTGAGTAACATATTCTTAAAGAAAATAAAAATAAAAGTAAATTTCTTTCCCCATGTACCATGGCGACGTTCTAAATTTAGTTCTTGTTAGAGGCGTTCTGATTGGATGTCACAACGAGTAGAGACGAGTGCACATGAACTCGTCTCAACTCGGTCGTCTCAATCCGAAAACGGCCATTTACGGGAAAATATGTGATCTTTGGATTGATGAGCTAAAATACAATGACATCTGATTTTGTTTTTTTTTTATTCTAAACAGGATATCTGGGCATGATATTAAGTTTTTATTTAAATTTATCTTAAATCTGCTTACATCACACCACTTCTTAAAACAATTTGTGGCCAACTTTAAACTGGCTGCATCTGTCTTCTTGCAATATAACCTGATCAGCTGTTCAGCAAAAACAACCGGCAACATAAGGGTTACCTGAAATTTACATGAAGTGTTGTAACTCACTTTTTAAGTTTCAAGCAATAACAAGTGAGACACAGTCTAAAAGACTACAATCCATTTGGTCAAAAAACTTTCTTGAGTACAAGTTTTGCACTCGTGCTGTACTCTAAAATCGTCCAATCAGAATACTGTATTTATTGGATATGACCTTCTGAAGGGATGTGTTTCAAGTATTACTAGACATATCGACATATCTATATTGTATGATTACATTTTTTTCTGACAGGAAGCTGTCTACATTCTTGCAAAAAAAAAATATCTAGGAAAAATCTGAAAGCATTTCAAAGAAATGAAACATGTACCTGAAATAAAATTGGTGCACAGATAGATGAAATGATATCATGACATTTTGCATATTAATATTAACATCAGAATATTTTTAACTATATAATGAAACACAATTGCACATATTAGCCCTTGACGAGGATAAGATTTATTGAAAACATGTATTATTATTACTGGTCAAGATAAAAAATATTCTTAAAATGATACATACATCTTGTCTGTTTAATCTGATAGCTTTAGTTACACCATTCTTGTTGTAAAATCTAACATTATCGATGGGATTCTCTGTTTTCATACCATAGTCTAGGTTAACTAACTGTCAAAATAAAATACAAATTGAATTTCTGTGGATCAAACTTGAGGGGATTGTGAAAATGTATTAACGATTTACATTATGCCCTAATCTTTATGCAAATATTATTTTCAACACAACAAAAATGTCTGAAATCGCTACAGAAATTTTCAGGATCACCGAGAACATTTATGAAGTTTGGTACTGTTTGATCCAATGGGTTGTGGGCAATAGTTTTTAATATGAAATGTGAAATGTTCATGGACAACAGAAGACAGATGACCCATTATGATTGATTTGATTTTTTTGGGGTATTTTAACGCCACTTTCAACAATATTTCAGCTATATCATGGCGACCAGTTGTAGTGGTGGAGGAAGCCGGAGTTCCCGGACAGAACCATTGACCATGGGCAAGCAACTGGTAAACTTTATCACTTGCGGCTGCTACTCGAGTGCACCCTTTTTGTAATTTACAAAGCCGGGCGCGAACCCACGCTGTATTGGTGATAGGCTTGTATGGGTTGTTAGATCCAGCGACCTAAATCATTGACCCACCCGGGCCTCCCAGATGACCCATTAGGGACTGGAACAAGTTTCAGCAATATATAAAAACTATATAGAAATGAGGGAGATATGGGGCCAACGACTTTTGACTGCTACTATGAATGTATGGAGAGTTGGGTAGGAAGGAACAATTAGTCTTTTGTCATGGTTACAATACGTCTACTCTTTTCCGAAATCTACAATATTACCAACTATGGTCCACGGTTATGCTTTCCATGTTATAACCTTACAACCCTCCCCCCTCACACCCAGAGGGCACACCCCTATCCGCTAATATAATATAATAATACATCATTACATTTTTAAATTTTCCACCTACTTACATGTACATCTAGATCATGCTGATTCAACTGGTCATGTGACTCTGCAGGAAGGCAGGCCATAATATCTTCTTTAATTGTCGGTATCTCATCCTAAAGTAAAGGAAATGTTTGATAGTTCTATATACCAGCTCTTGTCTATCTTAAAACTGTTACATATTTAGATTATAGTGTCCATAAACAAGTAGATCTACTGTCTGATGATTCTCAGCTCAATGGTTAATATTGAGTGAGTCATTGTTGTTAAACATCAAAATAAAAAAAAATCAGCTATACCATGGCGAGAACAAGTTACATTTCGATGAGTTAATGATAAGGTCTGAATTTTCTAGTGCTATCTCACTAAAACAACAGTCCACGGGTAGACATGTTGCTCCACTCTGACATATGTTACCCTGATTCCAAGACAACAAGTCTTTGCTCTTACTCCTTAATGCTATGCAGTTAGTGGAGAAGCAGAACGCACTAATTTTATAGTCTTTGATTTGAGCGGACTGTGACTTGTACTCTACCACTCACGGCAGGCACACCACTCATTACACCATCAATGTGGTTCAGGGCTCAATTTTGTCTACTAAATTTCGTATTTGGCGTATCTGGTAGCCATGAATCCCCGGCTATGAACTTTCCAAGCATGGGTTTAATGATAAAAAGGTAAATCTAGTTGTCTTTTCTATTTAAATTCTGTAAGTTTGTCATATGCATGCACGTAGCATACTCTCGGAGTGAACAGTGGATTATATCATTCGGGGAGAGAAAACATATCTTGTGTTTGAACTTGGCTACGATTTGACCTTAATTTCTTGTATGAAAAAGCGCTACTATGACGAAGAATCGAGTCGATGGCCATTTTTTTTTCAGCCTCAATCCTCGTCCCATTTATGAGATTTCAATTACTTCTGGTTGTTATCTAACGAATCCGTTTACTTTAGAGTATAGATATGCTATGAACGAAGGATGAAGAAGGAAAGAATTAATTATTTCTTTATGTTAAAACATTACGATTCACAGTAGGAATAATAAACAAAGTTTAATCATTCCAACGGAAGATTGGAGACCGAATAGCTTTGGTCCGAATGACATTGATAACACGACCTATAGGTGTGAAACCACTAATTAATTTCTTTTAGGTTTTCTACAAAATATTAGTTTTTTCGAGCCTACCTGACCATTTTATCTTAGGCTTAATCTTTCCAAGACCATATATTTTCTGAAACGTTCATGATTCCTCTACGTTCTTTCAAAATATCAGGGCATGTTTAAAATTTTGCAGTGAAATGCCATGGTACGGAAAATACCTACTCTAAAAATAGCTCGGTCATCCCCAAGAAATTCACTATTTATAGGTCATGCATCAAATCCTCCATAGAGGTATCAAACTACAAATAAGTCCATCACATTTGGACTCAAGATAATCCCTATATATTTAACTACAATTATCAATTAAATTAGTCCATTCCATTCAGTAGTTTTCACAATACTACAAAGTGAAAGGAACTTTTTTCTTGAAAAGGAAGCACTTTCGTATATGTTATAAGCTCTGATTGGTGAATTAGTGGTTTGACACCTATAGAGATGTCGGTTCCGGGTCCGTTCGCCCTAATTCACGTTCGCCCTACTACATATTCGCCCTAATACACATTGAGCAAAGGTAAGCATTTCAGTCCCTTGGATGAGTGAATCGAGAGTGATATAAATTAGATATTAAGATATAAATTAGTCGCCATCCGAAATCATAGATAATTTTATACTTAGAATAATTAAAATCGTCTTCCCAGTGTTGCCATCTTTGCAATTTGTTTCAACGTTGTTTTTCTCACACCAAACTTGCATAGAAAGTGCATATTAACAGAACCAAAGCCATCAATTCATGAAAATAAAGAGATCAAAGACAGTTAATAATCCCTAATCATTAATTGTAATGATGAAATTAACAATCATTAATTTCAATTGTAAAAGCATTTCAAACAAAATACCTAATAATTGCTTGAAAAGAACTTAATTAATTTCCCAAAACTCATAATTCTTAAAAAAAATAATTTCCTATATCATTACCTCTTTATTTTAAATTAAAATATGCATTATGTTCATTAAAATACTTTTTAATTATCAGGGCGAACGAACCCAGGGCGAATGTGTAATTAGGGCGAACAGACCCGAAACCGAGAGATGTCAACGAAGCGGTAGAAATAAATTATAGACTATTGTTCGAAAATGCAAAACGGTTATTAAAATAATCTAAATGAATTAATTGAAAGAGTGAAGGGAATATAACCCACATTTATGTTTTCTATCAAAGTAAGCAGGGTCTGATCTTGTAAAGTTGTATCAGTATGGAGAAAAGGGGATCCTCATGAATACGATGAGCACCAGTCCTCGGTCCCAAGACCAGTAAAACTTTGCTTGGGCTGGTAAATATTTTCAGTTTTTATTTAGAACTGCATTGTATAAAAAAATGAATACAGGAATTTGATTCAGACCAGTAAATTCAAATATTCATTTCGGGGACTGGGCTAGTTGGGCAACTTGGGGTGTAAGATGCCACATTCCTTTCAAGTCCTGTCTCGAATATCATGAATGATATTACAAATATGCAATGTCCATAGTTATTTTCAAGAATCCCCAGTCTGAAATTATTTTGATTTTCAGTTTGAAGACATGGGATATGCATTTTTATGTGCATGTGTATGCATTAACATGAAAAAGTCTCTAGTCTGTCAAACTATAGTATAGACTGCAGATGTCTATGAATATACCGAACTGTTTTATGGGAGCTATGTCATTTTTGATTGTATATTTTCAACAAGATAAAAGTTTAATGAAATATATGAATCTTTGAATACTTCCATTCTTCATTTTGTATTGATACTGGTTTGTGGTTGCATCAACAATCAGATTCTTGAATATTACTTGCATTTGAAAGTTCTTTCCTGTTATTAAAAAAAGTTAAATGCATACTTTATTTCAAAATCTTAAGAGCGAAATTACAGTAAGAATATAGAAAACGCTAGCATATTAACAAGACAAGTATATTCATTAAATGTGCATTTAATATGATAATATAAGCTTTTAGATAAGAAATTCTTAATGATGCTATTTTAGTTATTCAAAAAATGCAAAGAATTTAAATGTTGATATAACTTCATACAATGTCAAAGAAATGAATCTAACACCAATATTATCAATTTTTTATTTTCAATAGTACATAGTCATAGGGGAAGTCTATATTTCTTTCTGAATGATCAAGTTTATTTCTACCAAACTTGTACATTTGTCATTGACCAGAACCATGTGAAATCTTTCAAAGAAATAACAATTGAAAATGACTGATGGTTGTTCATCTTGAGAAATCATTCTGAATGCACTACTAGTACTAGTCTAATGCAAAATTATTCAATGGTCAAGAAGATCCTCTTAATCCTGTCTGAAAAAAAGGTTTATTACATTTTCTTTTTCTCAAAGTTGGTGTAAATTTAAGCAAAAAGAAACAATTTTAAAGCTAGGCAACCTCCTCAAAAATATATCAAAATTCACCAAATACAAAATCGGCTGGGGTGCTTCCCCCTATCAGGGCTTTACCCTGAACTCACTGGGGGCTTTGTGACTCTCGGCCGAATTTTCTCTCTGTCTATGACTCTGAAATCTCCCCCTATAAAAATGTGTAGTGCATATTGGAAGTCATTTTTGCGTTTTTACCTTATCTTTGGCTACCAATTGTTTTTCCTTTGGCCACTAAAATTTTAGCTTGGCCACCAGATTTTTGGAGTTGTTGGCCGGCTGGCCACCAAAATTAAAATCCCACTTTGAAACCTGTGGTTGGTAGCTATTTAAATTAATTGTATTATGTTGGGAATTGTGGATTCAGTCCTTTTTTGACTGACAGTTATACCTGTTACATGGTGAGGCGCAAGGAGAACCGTTTAACAGGTCCAGATGGTTTTCAAGACCACCATATCAAACCTGTTTAGAATGATAACATTTCTATCTGAATAAAATTTATTACATAATGTTGTATCGAGTTCACCTTGCCATGAATGGGGTTCGAACTCACAACTTTTGTGGTGATAGGCACTGATTGCATAGGTAGTTGCGAATCCAACTACCATACGATCACGACCACGATGGCCCCTACATATTTCTGAATTAAAGTAAACGTAGAAATATATAAAAGAGAGAGATATTGATTTTCTGCTTCATATATATTGTTGACAAATACAGATCGTACTTTACAGCGATTTTCATTTAGTGTAAACATCTGGCTTCTGTAATAAGGTGATAATGCGAAAAATCGTCTGCCTTTTTTGTAAAAACAGGCAATCGTAATGGAGTTTGCAAAAAAAATAATAATGAAGAAATGTCATCCAATATTTTGATATAAGGCTGCTGTTTGTTCAATCAACATTCTACTCTTCACAGGAATGTCAGATAAATAGATATGGATTATAATTACTTTGTACTTTCAGAAAAGAAGATTTTTTTTAGATTTATAATATGAATATAAATAAAATGATTGTGTGGCCATATTGTTCATCCTTCCATGCATCATTCCTGAGGTTTGGTTACAATTGTTCAGGGGTTTCAGATGAGGTCATAGAAATGTGAAATGTTTTAAAAGGATTGACACAGAGTGATGGTAAAAAGCCAATGTACCCATTGGCCAGTTGAACCAAAATAGAACAACAAAAGAATGATTATTTAATATTTATTTTCCCTATTTCCTTAGTAACCAACTGAAACACTTATAGTATTTGTACCTTTGTTTTCCCTTTCACTGGAGTTGTCTGCCCAACACATTTGTACAATTCACGACGTTTTATTCTCTGTAAAATTTTCCTTGATTCTGCTAAATCTTCGTCTTGAGACAACAGAATAAGATGGTAAATACTATCATTCAAATGTGTATAGGCTACAGGATCATCTATACACTCTGATATTTTGACCAGGTTTCTGGAATAAAACAATTTAAATACTATTGTCTTTGACAGTCAAACTTATGTACAGTGACACCTTCCTAAACCGAACCACCTTTGGGACTATCTTTTGTAATTGGACTAGGCAGGTGTTCGGTTTATACAGATTAAATTAACTTAGATTTCCTACATCATGAATTTATTTAAGGTTTGATTTATACATGATTCCAGCTTAGCCAACTTTAGCAGTATTTCAGCTACATCATGGCGTGAGTATATTTTGCATCAAACCTGGTGAGCTTTTTACCCCGTTTCTGGCATTTTTTTTATAGATATGTTCAGGGTTTTAGTAAAATGCAATTTTGCAACTTTAATAACTGTCTAGCTAACTTATATCAATGTATATTGTTTTTATACACAAATAAATTTCAATTTCAATCTTAAATGAGTTGTTTGTTTCATTAGGAAACATGATTTATGTTCTTAAGTCCTTGTGTTTGTGTAATGAGGATGTCAAACCTGCTTTAGTGACCACCTCTATTAAGCAATAACTTGTATTATGTGACCTTAATTTTTATTTCCCTTCACAGTGCATTTCATATAAATTTAACCTATATTAAGCAACCACCTGTCTTATGTGACCATATTTCACTGTTCCCTTGGAAAGTCACATAAGACAGGTTTGACTGTATATGTATATCCATATTTTCCTTACGAGACAAGTTAACACTTCGACTATTGTATTGAAGCTATATTTAAATATAGCGGTTGTGGTCGAGTGGTCTAGGGCGCTATAAGGTTGAGCGATTGGTGCTGCAGTGTATCAATGGTGTGAGTTCAAATCCAGTCGAGGGAAGAACACAAATTTGACAACTCAACGATCTAATTCTAACACTGTTTGGTTTAATTTTCAGACGTGCATATACAACAAATCTATATATATATACATCTAACAATTAAACCAAACAGCATTATAATTATATTTTTTAGCTGACAAATGTTTTGTTCTCCTTCGACAGGAATTGAACTCACACAATTGATATACTGCAGCACCAATTGCCTTATTTCCAGCACCTTTGTAGAAGTTAAAATGTATTGTTTTATTTTATTACAATACAGTATAAACTGACACGCATTTCACACGAAAGCAAAATATTAAAACCACAAATTTAAGTGTAAAAGGATATCTACTTTTCATCTTCCCACATAAACTCATAACAACGACAAGTAATAAAATCTAAAGTGAAAGTATTCATACCCATCTTTTCCTGGTATTAACGCTTTCTTATCAGCATGAATAAACGCATCTGTAATCCTGAAAAAGTACATCGCATATAATTATTCTACAGTGAAGCATGGCTTGAAAGATGATCTCTTCTGTCATCAAAATGTGGTTGCTTAACACAGGTAGTAGTTAAATATGATTAGTTTTATATCAAGAATGTTGAAGAATAAAAAGCCTCATTCCCTCCAAAGAGGTCATTCCCTCGTAAGGCAGATGGTATGAGGGACATTTTTTTCCACACATTTCACTCTCATCTCACAATTTATAAGGATAAATAAGCTAAGTTGATGTTGCATTCAATTACAAAATTTAATAATCATCTATGTCATGAGTACATGATACACCCGTCGGAAAGTGCCCATTTTTACAAAGTTTACAACCCTATATGGGAAATGTGAAAATCATCAAAATTGTGAGAGGTCTTACTTGGATCAATATGGTCCATTTTACCCTGACACAAATGGTTCAACTGTATGCGCAAAATGAACAAGCGAGTGAGTGATTGTTGTTTGACATCAAGTAAGCAATTTGTCAGCTATATAATGATGAGAACAAGTTGTTTTTCAATGAGATGACGATGATGATGATCACTTTGTGCTAGACCAACACGCTGACTTGGATTGTAATAGGACTTACTCGGTGAAATAAGAGCCCGCAGGTAGACATGTCGCTCCACTCGGACACATTAACCTAATTCTTTGCTCTTACTTTCAGTGCCACATGAAGCAGCAAATACTAAGTTCAGGGTCTCGAACCCACTATCTACCATGATGTACAAAATGACAGAAGAAGTCATTGAAATAAAAGAAAAATGCAGAAAAGTCAAATAAAATTGTGTTATAACTTCAATGAACCAGGGAATCCATATTATGTTGAAGTCTTCATTAAAACGATGATTTGTTTTCCTAATTTGATTTTTTTCTATTTATAACTTACATAATTTCAATAGCATTACACACTATGTGTTGATAAGTTCTTTCGTGTAAGGTAGCTCTGATTTGGAACATGCTGCACATATTGTCTGCTTCCTAAGAATAAAATACAAAGATGTTTTAAAACAAATACAATTGCATTTCCATAGCTGGTTCTAAAGAAGAAAATTTACAAAAAATCCCTATTGGCAGTCTATTCTACTCTTTGGACGACCCCAAATGACTTTAGTTCATTGTGGCTTTCATTTATACAAGCTTGAATTTTCAATATTCACATAACAATGATACTTCATATCATTTCTTTACTGTTTCACGAAATGAAATGTCCTAAATATTTGTTTTTAATTTTCCAATTAATTATAAAATATAAGTCCCCCTTCCAACTGACCCCTCCTTGTGTGGAAACAATTTCAAGTGTGAATCCCATCATCCATGGAATACCAATTTTGTTTCATTTAGTTGAACAATGATGCAAGAGAAGAATATAATGTGAAAAGGTAAACATATCACTATAGGTGCCACTTGATAGCAAAATCTATAAAATCTACAATACAAAAGATTTAGGGAAAGACTTCTTATGGCTTGGTTCGTCTCTACTCCCATTTCTTTTTAAGGGGGTTTATATTTTATTTATGTTATTTGTATTTATTTATGTAAACTGGTGTCCCACATGATTTCCTTATCACATGATATTTGTGTTGTAACACGACAGGTGCCACTAATGGAGCATGAACTGCGTACTTTTTTGGCGTACTTTAGTTCATCACAATTTTAATGGGTTTTTGTGTCGCTAAATCTTTAGTCTTCTGTTTAGTGTTATGTCGACTAGTGTTTGTCTTTTTGTCCTTTTCCGCTTGGCCATTGTATTGTCTGTCCAACTTACAGCTTCTGATTACCCCTTTGGTATATTCCAACTCTTCTTATTATGTACCATGAATACCTCATCTTTTGAGCAAATCTGGAAACTTCCATCTACTCTTAACACTCGAGACAACTTCATCAATCTATAGTGGTCAAAGTTATTCTTAATACCAAGTCCATGACAGTCTCTGGCAAAATAGTCCCATGTGTCAACATCTATCCCATTTCTTTTGTTAGCAATAATCTGAAATATACATGTACCAACTGTCCTGTTCTATATGTATTCTAAATATACCCTATGCAGTACAACCCGGTATTAGAAACCACCGATTTACCCGGTGAAGGTGCTCCTTCAAGGCAGGTGATTATATGCATCCTCACACTTCTATGTAAATATTTTGGCATCGATACACTGTTGATCAATGAATATGTCCTTTTACATATGTTAAATATCAAGATTTAAATCTCTATTTTACTTTATATTCAGCTTGTCCATTGAATATGGACAGGCCTTGGACTGAAGTGAATATAATCTCTGTTTTACTTTGTCAATGTAGCTGGTCCATTGCATAGCTTTATGTTACGGTTTTTTTATTTTGTTCTGGATTTTACGACTTTGCGCATTCCCACTTTGTGAACATGTCGTCTGCTCCATATTTTTAATATTCTAGTTTGACCCATATAATTTTTTATGGATTGACTGACAGGCCCTGCCATATGAACCTCAGTGTCTTGCACTATTTGCTAAAACAATACACAGGTGAAATATGGAAAATATTGAAAGCGTGAGAAAATTAATGTCAATAAAGAAGCAAATTAAAGTACCAACAAATTCACTCTTATTGTTCATTCTTTTGTCAATGAAAGGACTATAATGTTGACCATAACATGTATCCCAAGGCAGGGCCCCAAAACATGATAACATATACCCGAAGGTAGGTCCCCAAAAGTATTATCAGGACAACATGACATTTTTCATAGCTTTACTAACAAATATAATAAGGATAACCAACTAATGATAAAGCCTTCTGCCTATGGAAGCTCAAGAGTTCCACCAGTTTGTAATGTTACTAACAAGCTGACACCCTACTCAGTCTCCATAAATTTATTTTGATCTTTTGACAAAGACATTTAGTTTATTAGTCTTTCCTGTCAGATGAAACAATGTTTTGTAGCGTTTCCAAAGTCAATGACAATCTGATTAAGAAAAACATTTATCACTCCGGACACCACGGCATATCAAACAAAGGGAAGCACATGAGAGGCAAGATTATAATTATATTGTTCCCAAGTTGACGACATGTTCAACCAGATATATCAATAAGATTTGTGATATTAATACGAATACAGAATAGAAACCTCTCTTTTATCAAAATTTTACGAACTGTTCCAACTTTAAATATAAAAGCATGAGATATTATTTAACTAGATGTACAGTATTTTTAAAATTTGATCTTGAAAAAAACCCCAACCAAAGTTAACTAGACCTTCTCAATCATGATATCTATATTTTTTTCAATAAAGTATAGTGAATGCTGCTTTGAATACATTTCTAAAACAATTACAAGTTGATCAAACCAAATGAGTCAAAAAGCTGTTTATTATACAGTGTTTTTTTTCAATAGAACCAGTCGCTGGCCAGTTTGACTGCTTCAAAGAGTGTGGTGAATGCCTGGTGAACTGCATTATAGAATAAATCATATGAATTATAATGCAATTATAATGTAACGCGTATTTTCATTGGCTATCGAGAGCCGTCAAATCTGCAGTTGACATACCTGAAGGAATGCTATTTTCCTACGCCGAATGCACTTGTTTGTTAACAATATGGCTGACCCAGATATTTTCGACTCTGAATGTGACGCTGACGACCTATTATTGATGCCAATTATCATTCCACAGTTTCACTTGTAAGCAGAGTTTCCAGACTTACACCCCGAGGACTCAGAGGGAGAAGAAATGGGCAAGGACATCACTGGAACAGATATCGAATCACAAAATCAGGAAGCCGAAGCTGCAGCAGACGACGTCCTTCCTGTTAAGATTGAACGTAGGTTCAATAAATTAAGTTAAAGTACATTAATTGTACACAGCTTAACCCCAGTCCCTTTCTTTCTGTCTTTCTGCATATATTTGTTTATTCCAAATATAAAGGTACTGGCAATTTGACGTGCAATGGTTCGCTGAAGTGTGCACACTTCAAAGTTTTTCACTCAATTTCAGTTTTGAAAATATAAAAATTATCTCAATATTTGGATACAATAAGTCCCACACATGGTCATGCTCAATGCCTAGATAAATGAATTGAAAAAAAAGTGCATATATTTCGTCATTTATTTGTATGTTTTCAAACTAGTGTGTATACGTTGGGAGAATGTCATAAGAATAGGAATAACAGTACTGTATTTGAAGAGTTGTCGGTGTCAATTCGCGTCGCCAGTAAAACGGCATTTGCGACGGTCAAATCCACAATTGACACCTCCAACTCTTCAAATACAGTACTGTTATTCCTTAAATGATATTAAATTAACTACCTCATACAAAAAGCCCTTCTTTTCTTCCCTTCCTAGCTATAAATAAAACATAATAAAACAAAAGTTAATGGCAAGAAAAGAATATGGGTCGTTGACAAGAACAAATTTCTAAAACATTTATTGACAAAAAGAATGTAATTCCATTTGGTTATTTGTTTATTGAGCGACAGAAAAAAATGAGCTTGTAGACAATATGGATCAAACACAAGATGATAAATATATACTATCATTAATTTGTTTTGCAGGAAAGGATTTATCAGAGCAATATCTCATGGAAGGCAGAGCCTGAAATGTGATATTGCTCTGAGAAGTCCATTTCAAGCAAAACATATAAACGATAGTATGTTTATCAAGAATTTGGTACGGTGACGTTATCACAACATCATATTAGAAAACAACGATATTATGCTAGTTGCTTGATAAATACCCATTACATACATAGTGTGTTGGTACAAGACTTTGTATCAGGTCTAGCCTGTTGTGTGAACCAGTATCACTACGAGTCGCGAAAGTTCATGCAACAGGCAAGACCTGATATAACGTCTCGTACCAACACACTATGTATGTAATAAGTTTATCTAACATTTCAATTAAATCAAATTTAAACAAATTACAAGGTTTGAATTAGAATTTGTACAATACTCTGAGGGAGACTATATTTTGTACATGACGTCATGTTATTATTTGTTGCCGTCCATTCACCAATGTGTCCTTACTGTTCGATCACTTTCAGTGTTACTGTTCCATCGTCGGACAATGTTTTTTTTTAGAAATGTGGATGGTACAGTTGCCGGAAATATTGAAACTATAGCTATATATTTTCGATATATAATATGAATGCATGCACATTTAACAGACGCTTTGCTTACATTGCTTATATTGATGTGTTTTACCCCGCTTTCCAATGATATGACGTCATGACAAAGTAGTTTGGCAGAGAAGACCTAGTGCAATGTCACGCCATTCTTTTATCACCACAGTGTGGTGATACAACATCTTGTATCAGACACCTTGCATCAGAGAGGCTACTTTCTTTAATTTCAAAGGAAAACGTGCATGTAAATGTTCGATAATTAATATTATCGCTTATAAATATTAAAGGGAAAATGTACAAAACATCGATAATAAACTTTTATGGAAATCCAACAGGACTGTAAGTTCTGCATTTACTTTATCCTGCACAACCACTTTTTCATTGCAGAAGGGGTGGTCTTATAACAGGGGGATTACTGTACATCATGAAACTAACATGATAAATGTGTCGACCAATTATAGTGGACCAATAATGAGTGGTTGTCAAGAAAAAGGTCTTATCATAAAACAATGACATTGATAATGTTATCAATTTATGTATAATAAAAGCAATGTTTATGTCTCTATTACATGATTTTCATAACAGGCAAGACAAAAAAGGAAATTGTGAAAGAAATGTTTATTATCATGACAAGAAAAGGTGACATCTTAATAGAGGTGATCGCGTGGTCAGGTGTAACTGTATTTTCTGTGTTTTTAGTAAGTACTACCTTTTCATTGTCCTTGGGAGGACCAGCAATCTGTTCTTTAATAAAGATGATATCTTTTTCTGTTAAGCCATACTTGCCAAATTCTCCTCTCAAACTGTTATTAGTTAACATATGGTCAAACATCATCACAGATGCATCCTCATGCTGGAATATAATAACAGTTTTGTTGTTTATTTTGTTAATTCAAGATCAATTACTTCCCTTGTTTTGAGAGGTGGTTCCATCTGAACTGCATCTAGCTTAAGATATATAATGATTTCAAAAGACAGTGTGTATATTTTATTCTATATCTATTTATTCCTGTTAGCTTCACAATATGAATATAGTAGTTCCTATGGTAATTTTAAAAGGCAATATTATTGTTTTCAGATTGATAACCGATAAAGGTCAATGCTAGCAAGTTTTTTTAATTTACAGTGTTGTAAGAGGCATTGCTTTGAATAAGAAAATAGCAGTGTAAGGACTAAAACAGTCATGGTAAAAAAATTACCATTCAGAATTTGCGAGATTTCTGATATTCCCAGAAAAGTAGAATGTGATTTCCATTGTTAACCTCCATTTTCTCAGAGAGGTTTATGAAGTCTATAGAAATATGTGCAATGTAACATTCCTGATACTATTGAACTTAGAGTTATTTCTGATGCTGTTCAATGTGAAACTAAAGTTTAATCATGAAAACCACAAAAAAATCATTGAGTAAATATGTCAAAGCGCTTAGCCAAGGGAGAATAAATATTGTTTCATTTCATATCTAGTAGTAGAAATCCTCAAGAGTAAAGTGTGGAACACAGAAGCAGGCAGCGATGGACAATGTGACGCCAATGTGTTGGTAATGCTATAGCAGACGACACAAAATGTAATATTAATAAAGACATAGCTCACTTTCCATTTTACATCGGGTCTCACTGTAGGTATAAATTTGCCATCAAATAAATGTGAAAAGGGACCATGACCTGAAAATAGAAAACACAAATATTTCGAGCTTATTTTTACACAATGTAATATTCAGGAGAAAATATTTAATGCACATGTCAACATTTCGATGTAGGTTATGCTTATGGTGTTTAACGCCACTTTCAACGATAGTTCAGTTATATCGTGGAGGTTAGTTTTATTGGTGGAGGAAATAGCAGCACCCGAAGAAAACCAACGACCTGCCGCAAGTCACTAGCAAACCATTTCGATGTAATAATATCTAATATTGCATTATTTAACGTTGTACGCATGCAATGTACTTGTGCAATAAGCACAGAAGATTACCTGGTGCTAAGTATCAATTAAACAACATTATAATTAACTAGCAAAGTTAAAATTAATATAGCAGTTAGAAATAATCCAATCAAAATTTGATGTTTGTTGGATTTTTTAGACCATACACGAACATTTAAAACCATCCCATATGGGTTTAGATTTATGGTGCTTAATGACACTTTCAACCATATTTCAGCTATATCGAGGCGGTTAGTTTATTGGTGGAGAAAACTACCGATCTATCACATAATGTTGTATCTATTACATCTCGCCATGAATGGGGTTCGAACTCACAACTTTAGTGGTGATATGCATTAATTGCACAGGTAGTTGTAAATCCAACTACCATACGATAACGACCACGATGGCCCCCATCCCATATGGGGGTAATGTAATGTAATGAATCCTTTCATTCATAATTGACCGTCCAATCATATGTAAGAGCTCTCAACATGAGCTCTGTGTATTTTGGATGCTCAATTTTCCTATTAAAAACAATATACAGGTACAATATCAGCTGAGAAAAGTAAATCTCAGAAATTAGAAACCAAGAAATGTGAAACCCACAGGATTGTGATAATGGAATGTTAACTATAGGAAAAGAAAAGTCAGCTCTTCTGTAATAAAGATGTGTATTACACTTAAATTAGTTTCCTCCCAGAAAATACATTTGGAGACTTGAAATATGATCAGGCACCAAACATTGTAGAGTGTTTCCTATGTAAAGAAAGCATTATTATATAAACATCATACCTAAATCATGACACAGGCCAGCTATTTCTACACATAATATGTCTTTGTTAGTAATATCCAACCCAGGTTGCCGTTCCATAAGCGTTCGTGCCAGCTGTCCAGCAAGGTGACATACTCTAGAAAATATATCAGAAATACATACTATGATATCATTATTGTGATAATGTGTACGATGACATCAAACAAAAAACAGAGTCAGAAGTTATCGGATGTTTTATATAAATGAATATATTTGATCTAATATCTCTGTTTAATACTTTTTTATAGAAAAAAAAATTGCAAAATCTCTTTTTTTCCCACTAAATACGTAGATTATACATACCCAATGCAATGTTCAAATCTATTGTGTGCAGCACCAGGATAGACAAAATAACAAGCTCCTAGCTGCTTTAGATCTCTCAATCTTTGGAACTGAGGGGTATCTATAATCTTAACACACAATGGGTGGATTTCTGTATCATCATGAAAAGGGTCAATAAACTCCTGAAAATATTATCAAAAATAAAAATTTTGCTATGGAAGAATCGATTATAAAAAAAATGTTCAACTGTTAACAAAGATTTTGTTTTGATTCAGCGATATAGAAAAGATAATAAACTAGATGTGTCGGAACGACACGAATGTCCCCCCGTGAATATTAAGGGGGCTCGCAAATGATTCACCCTTTTTTAATTCCCCCAGTAGTACTTATGACTATGCACTCTCATACCAAAAATCAAGTCAATATCTCATTTCTTGAAATATTTACGCAAAAGGTGGGACTGGCAAATTTTATGTGGGACTGACAGAAATTTTCATTCTGCTAGTGCTATGACTGACAGAAAATTTAGAATTTTCGCGACCTCTGAATTACATACGGCAAAACACTTTAAGGTACATTAAGAATATATTGGTTTCTTACTTGTCAATTTACCATGAAAATGATACAGTCCACATAGACTCACAGACCAAAATATACAATAGCATTTTATAAACTCGTCTTAATTACCTCTCTCTGGTGTTCACCTGAAATTTCTCTGATAAACTTCAATATTTGTAACCTGCCACTAACTTTGCTGAAAATATATTTATGTACATGTAGATTATTGGGTAATGATCTAATCACAAATGCAATTTCATTTTTTTTTCATTAATTCTCATTATTATTGATTTTTACATGACTGTTTCCTTTGATCTTTGCACACGATAATATATATTATCAAGCAACTAACGTGATATTAACATAATATTGCTGTTTTTCTAATATGACGCTATGAAATGACGTCTGCACTATGAAATGACGTCACTGTCCTCACGTAATCAAATCCTGAATAAACATGCTATCATTGATATGTTTTGCTGGAAATAGACTTTGCATCGAATCTCACATCTCAGGCTCGCAAAACGAATCAACGATAGTATATATATACAAAAATACTTATTTTGTCTAGTTTGTTATATTAGACATAAAAAACTGGTACAAATATTTTCATAGTCTTACTAGTCGAATAAATTGATTTCCAATGAATTTTTTTTTAAATACCAAAAATGGGATAAAATTCCCATTCTGGAGGGGGAACATTGAAGATTTATGGAACTATTATTGCATTATCGTAACATTTGAAATTTTATTTCCCTGAACTAGAACCCAATATACCAAATGGGTCAGTTATTGGAACAAATTGTATTTCTTCATATCACAATGCAGCTTCATGCCAAGTACAATTGCATAATCTCTTCCTGGATTTAACAACAGATTTTTTTGACATATTTTCCCAACGCAGTCTTTCTTTTTTAAATGCTTCCATTTTTACTAGATTGAATATCCATTTGAATATGACATTTCATGGGATAACAATTAAATTTCAATTCCT
>MJUT01012283.1:172836-190588 GCA_002080005.1 Gigantidas platifrons | reverse complement strand
ATCTCAAAAGTGAGAAATATCGCTCCACTTGAACACATTAGTATTATTCCGAGCAAATCAGTTTTTGTTCGTGCCCCTTATGCTGCGTGCTTAACGGAGCAGATGTATTTATTGTCTTTGGTTTAACACGACCGATCATCGAACCTACGATCTACCACATTCCATACACTCACGCTAACCATTGTACCACCGAGACAGTCTGTGTATTACTAGGCCCCATTAATAATGTAATTCATAAAACTGTTGGTATAGACCGATGTAAAAGAAACCCCATTGAATTATCTTAAATCTAAATGGATTTTTTCCTAATTAAATTGTTATATCTTTAAATAAAACATTTTAAAAGACACCATATAATAATAAGTGTACTGTATCTTGTTGATATCCAGTAGAATATAAATGATTAAAGATGTGATTATTGTGTACGATGAACGTGTTGAAGAAAATTATATTCAGCTAAGATTCGTTATTACACTTATGAAGGGTGCACTCGATATAACAAATTGATTTTTTTATCTAAGTTTCTTAACATCCTTCTATATTTTACTTCAAAGCAAAAATGAATGAAAAAAACAATAAGAGTTACTTGATATTTATGCAAGATGCTGTGTTTACAAATACANTAATTTTGTAACGTTGTATAAACGTCGTGATATAACGTTGTGAAATTACGTGAACACAACGTTGTGACAACGTTTTTCCCCGATGTTACGTTCAGACGACGAATCCCCGACGTCGGCGTTACGTCGTGTGTTTGCTGGGTTGATATTTATGCAAGATGCTGTGTTTACAAATACACGAAGGGCCCGGGTGGCTCAATAAGTTAGGTCGTTGGATCAAACAACTCATACAAGCCTGTCACCAATACGGCGTGGGTTCGCGCCCGGCTTTGTAAATTACAAAAAATGGTGCACTCGACTCGCAGCTACAAGTGATAAAGTTTACCAGTTGCTTTCCCATGGTCGGTGGTTCTCTCCGGGTACTCCGGCTTCCTCCACTACTAAAACTGGTCGCCAAGATATAGCTGAAATATTGTTGAAAGTGGCGTTAAAACACCAAAAATAAAAAAAATCATCATCGAGCCCGTCTTTGTAAATTTACAAAAAGGGTGCACTCGACTCGCATCGTAAGTGATAAAATTTACCAGTTGCTTGCCCATAGTCGGCGGTTCTCTGCGGGTACTCTGGCTTTTTCCACCACTAAAACTGGTCGCCATGATATAGGTGAAATATTGCCGAAAGTGGCGTTAAACACCAAAAATCAAATCAAATCAAAGACACGATACACTACTAATAATGGGTTGTAAAGTTTTCTGGTTTTCAAGATGTAGCATAATTTGTTTTTATAGAATTTTGTTTTAAGTAATAAAAAAGTGAAAACAAATAGCACATCATCATGTTTATGGTACAAGATAAGGAGTCTTCTTCTTCTTCTTCCCTCTGGAACATTTCCTCAGTATCATTTAAAATGTAGAAAAAGTACCTCTCAACTTTTTGTAAAACATTGTAATTATGGCGTACATTTGACAAGCTTTCCCATTTCTGAAACAATGTTAAGGCATTAAGATTACAACTAAAAAATATAAAAATAGTAGGAGTTCATACCTTTGACCGTACAATCTTTGAATTTTGCAATAAAAATTACAGTTCATAGAAAATTATGAATATTCTGCGCAAGACGACTTTGGCCAATGACAATTCTGTGCACACTGCTAAATTACTTTTAATGTTGTACGTTTTAGTATTCCCATTTAAAACATGTTAATCATGAAATTTCTAGATTTTTAAAATGATTTAAAATCAATTTTTTTTTAATCACATTGAGTGTCTGTTAATAGTATTTTTTTTTACGCGACGATATAGCTGAAAATTGCTTTAAACACCAATCAATCCATCAATCTTTTATCAAATAGCAATTCGAACACACCATTGACAAGTGTTATAATGTGGTTAAAATATATGATTGATTGATTTATTTATTGTGTTTAACGTCACTTTCAGCAATATTTCAGCTATATCATGGCGACCAGTTTTAGTGGTGGAAGAAGCCGGAGTACTCGGAGAGAACCATCGACCATGGGCAACCAACTGGTAAACTTGATCACTTGCGGCTGCGAGTTGAGTGCACACTATTTGTAATTTACAAAGCCGGGCGCGAACCAACGCCGTATTGGTGATAGGCGTGTAGGAGTTGTTAGGTAATCCAACTACCTACATCATTGAGCCACCCGGGCCCTGTTAAAATACAAGTGTCGTATAAGTTCACGAGGTGGCTATAGTGTCAAATAAAATTTGGTTCACGATTATGATATAATCAGTCTTATGTAGAAGTATGTACATTATAGCCACTAATGTTTTATTATTTTTTTGTATGATAGTAAACTGTGACTGAATAGTAAGCTACAGCGAATACTAAACTTACTAATGTTATTAATATATCATAATAGTAAGGGATACTTCAACATGAGTAATACCTTAAATAATAGGAAAAATACTTCAAGAGAGGAAAATTGTTACAAACAGGGGTATTTGGGTGGCATATCCCCTAGTACCAGTGTGAGCTACTCTTATAAAATTATACAAATAAGTCTTAACTGTCTGTGTCAATATTAAAAACCGGAACTTTAAACAGTGATATAGATTGGATTTAATCCTGTTTGTAAATGTATTTTAAAGTAATGACTGTTTAGTCTTTATTCACTAATGATTTTTTGGGGGCAAATTTAAGCAGATTTTATTTCTGTGTCGTTTATATAACTGTTTATTCTGCTAGTTGTTACAAACAGTATTGATCTTACAATTACAGAACAACCATGTTTAATATGTAGAGGCTTTATTACACACAAACAACATAAGTTCTATATAATATATACAGGATATGTTAGTTGTAATATATACACACACTTGTATTAAGCACAGGATATGTTAGTTGTAATATACACACACACTTGTATTAAGCTCATTATGTTTTGGTACAGCATTTACCACTACACAGATTTTTTGGTGAGGTAATTAATTTATAAAAAATTTTCATACCACGATATTTCTAAGATTGGTGTTAAGTATGGCTCCACGTAANTTCACTAATGATTTTTTGGGGGCAAATTTAAGCAGATTTTATTTCTGTGTCGTTTATATAACTGTTTATTCTGCTAGTTGTTACAAACAATATTGATCTTACAATTACAGAACAACCATGTTCAATATGTAGAGGCTTTATTACACACAAACAACATAAGTTCTATATAATATATACAGGATATAAATAGTTGTAATATACACACACACTTGTATTAAGCACAGGATATAAATAGTTGTAATATATACACACACTTGTATTAAGCACAGGATATGTTAGTTGTAATATACACACACACTTGTATTAAGCACAGGATATGTTAGTTGTAATATATACACACACTTGTATTAAGCACAGGATATGTTAGTTGTAATATACACACACACTTGTATTAAGCACAGGATATGTTAGTTGTAATATATACACACACTTGTATTAAGCACAGGATATGTTAGTTGTAATATATACACACACTTGTATTAAGCTCATTATGTTTTGGTACAGCATTTACCACTACACAGATTTTTTAGTGAGGTAATTAATTTATAAAATTTGTTCATACCACGATATTTCTAAGATTGGTGTTAAATACCAATTAATCAATCAATCAATGACACAGATTAACACCACTTTACAGTGCAATTATATCAATAGGTGATGCAGGTACGACATTTGTTTTGTATTTAAAAAAACAAACTCAAAAGATTCACACATACTTAGTAATTAATCCACTATTGTGCAAAGGTATACCATGCGGACTTGATGTAAAAGTGGCCTCTAATTCCGGCAAGACATACTTTTTGCAGGAGTGATGGTAAACCGTACGATGACCTTGCCCAGTATAAAGATAAACAAAATGGTGATGGTCGGGACTTTGGACTATTAGGCTTTCGGACTATCGGGCCTTCGGAATATTGCGCCGCCACCAACCAAATAACCCCGACAATATTTCCTGATATAAACTGAGGTGAAAATTCAGTGGCTCATACAGGGAGTTTTTAAAAAGGGCGATCTTGGTAATTATTCTCTAGATCAGCCACTGAAGGTTCATTAAAATCAAAGAGGAGAGCTATTAACATGCTTTGTCACATTTATATTGTAAAATCCAACTAAGCGTGTTGGTCTAGCACGTTGTGTCCAGCCTTGTGTAAACGGCCACAACAACAAATACGGTACCTATTTCTAAGCAAGGTGAGTGATACATGTTCCTAAGAGCCTCTAGTGGTCCATACCTTATATCTCGAGCGGCTAAACATACCACCTTACTTGTTCATTCTCTCGGTTTACAATAATATTGTATTTAAAATGGGAGCAGACTTCACAGTTTGAAAAAAAATTGTGCCTGGCACCTTTACTCTATTTATATGATCAAAATTCTGACATATGTGTTGACTCTACATTTTACAACATATGTTCTTATAAATGACCCGTATTGTTCGAAGTAAGCAGACCGGTGTCATATAGTAAACCTTCCCCCGGAATGTTTACTATATAGTAAACATTCCCCTCGGAATATTTGCTATATAGTAAACCTTCCCCCCGGATACTTTACGATATAGTAAATATTCCCCCGGGGGAAAATTTACGATATAGCAAACATTTCTCCATCCATAGCCGATCATCCCAGGGGCGGATTTAGAGGGGGTGTGTGGGGCGTGCGCCCCCCTAAAATTCGCAAAGCATAAGTTATACAACGTTAATTAAGCAGTTCAACAAACAACTTTTTGTAACTTCAAGATAGCAGTCTTATCTGAAACTGTTCAGAAGTCAAAATGAATAGTAATGATATTAGGAGTAAATTTGGGATATCATTCTAAAAAGCTCTACCCATTGATAAATGATCAGTATATACTGTCCGTCCGGATAAAGCTTTTCGTTTCGCCGTTGGTTCATTCATTGAAAACGTATGATTCGTTCTTGTTTATAGACAAACAAAGGCGAATATGTTACCATTAATGCTACATGAAGCGATTCTGATCATCTAATTCAATTACGTTAGCTCATCAGAAATCAACAACAAGTTCATGTATTGACAATTTCCGCTTTTGTTTTTCTATAAACAAGAGCGGTCGAATCATACGTTTTCAATGAATGAATCATACGACGAAAAGAAAAGCTCCATCCGGACAGGCAGTATTAACTAGAACCACCCGAAAGGACAAGCACCGAAAGTACAGACCAATTTGAAATGAGGAATGCGCTAAAGCTAAATCAATAGTTCTTTGAAGGGTTAAAATATCGTGATCGATCAGTCATGAGATGAACAATTCGCATCACGGTTGTTCAAAAAAAGTTTTACTTTAGGTTCTTGTAATCTGACAAATAAGGGTAATAACAAAATTACCGAACACAGAGCAATCTTCCAAAGGGAAATTCAAAACTCATAAATCAATAAACAGACAAAATCAGTCAACAACCGGGAAACTGGAAAACCGCAATGGTCCTGACTTGGTACAGGCATTTCTAAAGAAATGGTGGATTCTTCTTCTTCTTTTGTTATACAATATTCCATCAATCGATTGATGATTACATACTGTTGCATGCGTGGACAAGAATGTTATTTACATACTATAGTACAGCCAAAATGGAAAATATTTATAATACAAAGTGCTTGAGGAAGATGACGTGATTAAAACTATGTACATGTAAGGTTTATTGTTTAGATGAGTGTACAGAGAACAGCTGGAGTTAGCTGATCTCTGAAGCTATCGATAGATGGAGCCTGAACGAGTGAAGCAGGGAGTTGGTTCCACTGCGGTATTGTATAAGGAAAGAATGAATGCCGGTATGAATCTTTTGATGAGTAGATATACCTGTATGTGAGCTGGTGATTTTTTCTGGTTCTAGAGTCTGCAAATATTAAAGTGTCGGATGGAATAGCAACAAGATGGTATGAGATTTTATACATCATAACTAATCTTGTGCGTAGTCTGCGCTGTGATAGAGTTGGAATGTTTAAGGTGTCAAGCATGTCAGTGACACTACTGGTGTTATGATACCTGTTACAGACATACCGAGCAGCTCGCCGTTGGACCATCTCAATTTTGGATTTGGACTCTGATGTATGAGGGTCCCAAACAGAACAGGAGTATTCGAGTTTGGGCCGGACGAGTGCTTGGTATGCCTGTGTTTTGACTTGTTGATTTGAAGTTTTTAAGTTCCGTTTGAGAAATCCAAGAGTTGTATTGCCTTTAGATGTTATGTCATTTATATGTTTGTCCCATTTGAGGTTTGACTGTACTGTGACACCGATGTATTTTGCAGAGGTAACTGATTCTAATATGTGGTTATGTAGGATGTATTCGTGTTGAAAAGGTTGTTTCTTTTTGGTGACTGGAAGAACTGTGCATTTATCTGGGTGGAAGGCCATCAACCAATCTCTCTCCCATCTAGCGGCCGCGTCAAGATCCAACTGGAGTTTATCACAGTCACTCTGGGATCTGATAGTTCGATATAAGATACTATCATCGGCAAACAGCCTGAGTTTACTGTAGGTCAAGTAATCTGGCAGATCATTTATATAGACCAGAAACAAGACAGGACCCAGGACTGTACCTTGCGGGACGCCAGATGTGACAGGGACAGTGGATGAAGACCTCCCATCTACAACAACAGTTTGTGTGCGATTTGATAGGAATGCAGAGATCCAGTTTAGTGTTTGGCCAGATATACCATAGTATTTAAGTTTATAGAGAAGTCTGTGATGAGGAACTTTATCAAATGCTTTAGCGAAATCCATGATAATAAGGTCAGTTTGAATGTTTTTATTGTCAGTTTCAGATAATTCTTGGATGAATGAAAGTAATTGTGTTTCACATGAGCGTGAGTGACGGAAGCCGTGTTGGAGGTCATAGAGTATTTTATTATTTTCGAGATGATTCATTATGTGTTTGGTGATAATGTGTTCCATTAACTTGCAACTAATGCAAGTTAAGGATATGGGTCTATAGTTTACTGCCTGATGTTTATCACCTTTTTTAAATGCTGGAGCAACAGTTGCATGTTTCCAATCTAGTGGTGTTTGACCAGTTTCAAATGACTTTGTAAATATTAACTGAAGAATTGGTGCTATTTGTTCTTTTAGTTCTTTAAGAATGTGACCATTTATATTGTCAGGACCGGTGGCTTTGTGAGGGTTGATTTCATTTAGGAGTTTCATGATGCCTGGTGTAGATATGGTTAGTGTTGGTATGTTTGGATGTTGACTGGGTCCTTTATCTGGTATTGTATCGTTTGGTTCGGATGTGAATACTGACTGGAATTGTTCATTGAGGATGTTAACTTTCTCTATAGTGTCTGAAGTTAGGATTCCATCTTTTTTAAGTGCTGATATACCAGATTTATCTGTTCTTATAGATTTGATATACTGGAAAAGTTTTTTAGGTTTAGCTTGGTTTAGTGAAAGTTGGTCGGGTTCACTTACTGGTAAATCACAGATCATAGTTTCAATATATTTCCAGTATGCTTCTCTTTGTTGTTTTTGAACTTCAGCTTTGAGTTTTTTGTACTGGCTGGTGTAGTTACTATCTTTGCGTTTCTTGTAAACTAGTCTATTTTTCTTGTTTATAAGTTTACGTAGCGAGTTGTTTATCCATGGGAGTCTATGTTTGTATGTTAGCATTTTTAATGGGATGTTATTTTCAACTGATTTGCATAGCTTTGTTTTGAAGTGCTCCCATATACTGTTTACATCTGATGATGTATAGATGCTACAGATTTCTGAGTATATTTTTTCTAAGTCATTTTTAATATTTTCCCAGTTTGCGTTTTTATATTTTAGAATTTTTCTGGGCGTTTCTCTGACCCTTCTTAGCCAGATATCCACCTCGGCAAAGACAATATCATGGTCACTTAGGCCAATTGGAGGGAGTGTACATATTTTGTTGATATTGGTTGGATTGTTCAGAAATAACAAGTCAAGTATACGATCGTTTCTGGTGGGAGTGTTAACTACTTGGTGTAAGTTTGAATCGCATGTTATATCAATTAGCATTTGGTGTTGATGTTGGTCAGGTTTCCCTGGGATTACACAAGTATTTGACCAATCAATATTGCCTAGGTTGAAATCTCCACCTATAATTACTGTAGAATTTTATTGGTTATTCAGACGGTTCAGTGATGTTTGTAATTGTTCCAGTGCAATACCGTTGTCAGAGGGTGGTCTGTAGAATGAGGCTATTTTTATGTTTCGTGAGCCTGCAACGTTTATTTCTGCCCACACAATTTCACAATCGGTTTGAAGTGTTTGTATTTCTGAACTAATGAAGTCTTTGTTTACTGCTATGAGTACTCCTCCATGACTTTGGTTGTTAATGTTGGGTGGTCTATCATGTCTGAAGACATTGTAAAGATCGGGTGGAAAATATTCATAAGATGATATGCTTGGGTCAAGCCAAGTTTCAGTGCCAATTAAAATATCTGGCTTTACTGTGTCAATTATTTCAAGGAGATCTTGTTTTTTGTTTTTAATTGATTGGAAGTTTAGGTTAAGAATTTTTAGGATTTGCTTATTTTTATTTGTTGTTAGTTTCGGCTTTTTACTTGAAGGATTAGTTTGCTTTGCGATTGGCGAAGATGAAGCTGTTGGGGCACCTGGGCTTCCTATACTATTGAAGCTTGTTTGATTGAGGCTATCATATATGTTTGATGTTTCTATGGTAGATGTGTTAAAGAAACTTGTAGAAAAGTTAGGCATTCCACATTGAATACAGTTCCAGCTGATGTTACTTTTGTTCATTATGCCATACAGGTGTTTAGGTATGCCTTGACAGTCTGTGTGATACCAGGTATCACATGTATCACAGCAGACTGCATTTTGCTTCCATGTTACTGCTTTTGTGCAAGTTCCACATGGCCATCTGGGTGTTTTTGGTCCAGGATTTGTTTCAGTATCATGCGAATTTGCTATGAGTAGTAAGAAAAGATGTTTATGAACTGGTTTTACTGATTTGGTTTTCAGGATGTTTATGATTTGTATTCCATACAAGTTTGCATGGGACATGTGTTGGGTCGACAGTACATCAATGATAGGATAATGCTCTGTTGGTACTATAAGGAGTGTGTTGTTTACTCTCTTGTCGTTGGGATTTGTACACGGATATATAGGTGTACATAAGGTGTTTCCAAATGTTACAAGTAATGGATATAACACTATAGTTAAGGTGAACATGACTTAGCAATAGTAATTAATACACACTTACTTGATGATTGAATCAGATTTTACGGCGCCAACCTCTCGCTTCCATTACCGTTTAAAGGTTCCGGTTGTCACTAAAACAGCATTTATAACAATACTGGAAAAAATAGGTAAAATCAGAATAATTGCTACTGGCTCTTGCATAACGAATCAATTGCGAGATGTAAACACCATATACAGGAGAAGCTGGTATATTGCTGCACATATTAGGAAAAGTTATGATTTTAAAATTGAAGTCGTCTCGTTTATCATAAATTTTAGTACTGAGTTGACCGCTGTCGTCAAATTCGAGGTATAAGTCCAAAAATGATGCTGATGAAGACGTATCTGTGGTCTCTTTAATTTCCAGCTCTGGAGGATATATCAATGGAAGAAATTCTGCAAATCTAGAATTATTGATAGATAAAACGTCATCAATATACCTGTATGTGAAATTAAAGGCTCTAGCTTCATGAATCTTCTTATCTTTAACAAGTTTTTGAAGAAACTCCGACTCATATGAGTATAAAAATAAATCGGCTAGAAGAGGGGCACAATTCGTACCCATTGGTATGCCGACGACCTGCTCAAACAGTGTCCCTCCAAATGAGACAAATATGTTATCGATGAGGAATTCCAGCATACTGATCACTTGTTCCTCAGAGTAGCATGTTTTACCTTTTTGAATTTTGTTAGAAAAATATGTGGAATTGTAACCTAACACAACAAATTTCGAGCCATCATTTCTATGACTGAAAGCTTTGTGGATTGTTTCTTTTAAGTGGGTTTTTAATTTGTCATGCGGTAGGGTGGTATATAGAGTTGAAAAATCAAAAGTTTTGATGAAGGATACTTGAGAGAAAGATCTTGATTTAAGGTTATCCAAAAGATCTTTCGAGTTTTTCAAAATCCACATGTGATTTATGCCACTACGCGAGTAAACAGTTTCACAATATTTCTGTTGTCCCTCTTTTACTGCAGACAGAATCTTTGTTAGGTGAATAGACAATTCTTTCGTCGAACAAGTTGATGATCCCGCTATGTACCTTTCTTTGTATGGTGTCTTATGGAGTTTAGGTATCCAATACAAATAGGGTATGTCCTCAGACTCTTTACCAGAGGGAATGTTTAAAGAGGTCATGAAGGATCTGTGGTTAGCTAGGATTTCATCTTTGTCGAACGAAGTTGGTTTGTATGTGGTATTACCAGAGGTGTTGTTATTTATGCCTATTTCCCTGATTAGGCATTCGTAGTAATATGATTTACATACAAACACGATGTTGTTGGAAGCCTTGTCCGCAGGAACGATAACATATTTATCATGAAGAGAGGAAAGACACTTAACAGCTTCTTGGTCTTTAAATATCGACTATTAACACAATTTTTGAGTTTGTGAATCCGACCTTGTAATAGAGACCTAATTGTTCTAACCCAGTCTGACAAGGACTCTAGCTGTTAACAATTATCCGACAAAATTAAGACTCAAAGTCAAGCTTTTTTGGTCTAATAACAATGGTGTGGTTGGCTAAAAATTGTCGTTTGGCCACCTGGCCCCCTACCAGGGCTCTGCCCTGGACCCGCTGGGGACATTAAGCGGTCCCCAGAACCCTCGCCTACGCACGCCCCCCTCTAACCACAAATCCTGGATCCGCCCCTGCATCCCCCAGGATATTTTGCTATATAGTAAATGTTCCCCCTTAATCCGGATAATTACTATCGATTCGGAATTTAGCACCTTAATCGTGTTAACTTTAAATGTTATATACCATTAATTATATCCGGTTTTGATTAAAAGGTAAATAAGCACAAATCTATAGTATCTTGTTGCTAATCGGTTAGGTAGGAAGGTTTACTATGCGGAATAAATACTATATAGTAAACGTTCCCCCATGGGGGAAGGTTTACAATATAGTAAATCTTCCGGGGGTTAATCTACTATGGGGGAAGGTTTACTGTATGACACCGGAACAAAGTGAATATTCATTTTAAATCACATAGTTATGTTCTTTAATATTGATTGGATACTGGTGAAAGTTCAATGCACTGAAGCCTCAGAACTGCCCAGTGTGTCTCCGGGTGGCAGGTAGGGGAAGTCTTATCGATGATGTTATGTTTTTTTTTGTTTTGTGTGTGTGGGGGGGGGGGGGTGTTTCAGGGTATAATACACGGACAGACTGATCGTGGTAAACAGTAGGCTACTTATTTAAAGAGCGCCACATCCTGTGGAGGATAAAGACCTGTTTCTGTTTCTGTATATGTTACGTTGTAGTATCCAATTCTGGCTTTTATACAACGGTAGAGAGAGCGCCGACGGTCTTATTGTCGGTGGTTCCCTAGGGCGGTCTTAAATGCCTCTACGGAACTGGCATGCACTACGCTATCTGGTAGGTGGTTCCAGTGAATGATAGTACCCACAAAGAAGGAGTTTTGGTACTGATGTGTTCTACTGTCTGGGATTGATAATCCCTTCGTGTTGTGGCACACACGCTTTTCTAGGATGTTACTGGTGATATGGTCACTATAAGTTCTAGTTTTGATTTTTCTCTTTGGTCTGGTAAAGTTCACAAATTGAGATGTTGGCAGTGCCGGTACCAACCCCTCAACCACCTTGTACATTAGGATCAATCGAAGGCTGTGTCGTCGCTCTTCTATTGTTTCCAAGTCTAGTTCCTTCTTCATTTTGGAAATTGATCCTGGTTCTCTGCTCTTGTAATCCCTCTTGACGAATCTGACCCCTCTATTTTGTATTCTCTCCAGTTCATCAATGTCTCCCTTTAAATATGGATTCCAGATGGTGGCTCCATATTCCATCATAGATTTTATCAGTGATACATAAGCGGTCTTACGGCATGATTCTGGAACATTAATGAGGTTTCTTCGGAGAAAGCCTAGGGTTGCATTTGCTTTCTTACATATGTTGTTTATATGTATGTTCCATTTTAAGTCATTTGATATCTGAAGACCTAAGTAAGGATTGTCCTGCACTTCTTGTAGAATATGGTCTTCTAGAGTGTAAAGTCTGGAGGATTTGTTGTTTATAGACAGTATATAGCATTTTTTGGCATTAAATCTCATGCCCCATTTGTTTGCCCATCTTTCTAGTTCTTTTAGATCTGCTTGTAGTATTCTATGGTCTTCTTCGGTTTTGATTGTTCTGTATAATAAGCAGTCATCGGCAAATAAACGGACGGATGATTTTACGCTGTCTGGTAGATCGTTTATATGGCACAGGAACATGATAGGTCCCAAGACTGTACCTTGAGGGACGCCTGAGTCGACTGATGTTTCTTTTGAGTGTTCGCCCTCTACTATAGTTCTCATAGTTCTGGTGGTCAGAAAGTTGGTTAGCCATTTGTGTATATTTCCTTTGATACCATAGTTGTTTAGTTTGTGGAGTAGTTTGTTGTGTGGTACAGTGTCAAACGCTTTCGAGAAGTCTCTAAGATGGCTACGTCTACTTGATGTCCTTTGTCATGCTCTTTAAGAAAGTCGTTGATCGTTGTTATAAGTTGAGTTTCGCAGGAGTATCCTGATCTGAAGCCGTGGTTTAGGTTTGTCAGTATTTTGTTTCACTCCAGGTGTTTCATGATATGCCTGCATATGATGTGTTCCAATATTTTGCAGGTAACTGATGTTAAGGAGACAGGACGGTAGTTTTCAGGCAGATGTTTGTCACCCTTTTTGAATATGCTTGATATGTTGGCATCTCTCCAGTCTTTTGGTAGTTGGCCTATGTCCAAGGAGCGTTGAAGGATGGTTTTTAGTATAGGTGCTAGGTGTGTTGCGCACTCCTTTAATATGCGGTTTGGTATGTTGTCAGGTCCTGACGATTTGAATGGATTTATTCTGGAGAGTAGTTTTTCGAGTCCTTTCTGGTCAATTATTATAGGTGTTATATCCACTTTTGCTTGTTTTCTAACTAGTGGCATCTCGGAGTTTGTTTCTTTGGTGAATACTGATTTGAACTGGCTGAGTAGTAGTTCAGCCTTCTCCTTGCTGTCGCATATTAAGTTTGTTCCTTTTTTGAGTGGAGCTATACCGCCCGAGTCTTGTCGTTTTGATTTTACGTATTTCCAGAATGGTTTGGTGTTGTTATTATTTAGTCCTTCTATGATGTTGTTGTTTACGTATTCCCATTCTGATTTCCTTAGTTGTCTTTTACATTCTTTTTGAAAGCTTCTATAGTTTGTCCACTTGTTCGTTTTGCGTGCTTGCTTATATAGCCTCTGTTTTTTGTTGAGCATTTTTCGTTCTCCATTTCTTAATCCAAGGGATGGTGTTCCTGGATTTTATCTCTTTGTTTGGTATGTTTTTATCCATTGATTCAAATCGATTTTTCTTGAAGGTGTCCCATAGTTCCTGTACATCTGCTCCTTGTTGGTCTTTGTCATTGACTATATTTTTGGAGGTTGTTTAGGTCGTTTTCGATGCATTTCCAATTAGCTTTGTTGTAGATGTAGCGTTTTCTTGGTGTTGTTTTCTGATGTTGAACTTTAGTTTCCAGATCCGTTATTATGATGTCATGATCTGATATTCCTGGTACATTTATCGATGATTTTACAACTGTCGGATTTGATACAAATACCAGGTCTAGTAAATTTTCCTCTCTGGTTGGCGAGTTGTGTATTTGGGTTAGGTTATTTGATCCCATTATGTCTATAAGCTCCTGTTGTATTTCTCTGTCTGGGCCATTTGCAGTTGAGAGGTCCCACCTGATGTTTGGGCAGTTAAAGTCTCCAGTTAGTATGATGTTCTTTTTGTTATGTTGGTCAATTTTATCTAGAGATTTGTTGAGTTCTTCAAGGTGTCTTTGCTCTCGGTGCGGCATATAATAGGATCCTACCAAAAGGTCTTTATTGTTTTTTATCTTGATATTCACCTATTCAATTTCTCCGTCTGTAATGTATGTTGGTTGTTCCATGGATGTTATTGATTTGTGGACTAGGATGAATACTCCACCTCCAATTGTTCCTCTGTCGTTTCTATATACGTTGTATTGAGGTGGGAAAATTTCACTCGACAGGATGGCGTCTTTAGTAGGATTTTTGCCTGGTTTTATTCCCTTTAGCCAAGATTCTGTTGCACATACTATGTCTGGTTTCAGGTAGTGCAGAGCTGTTTCAAATTCTTGTCGCTTGTCTTTTATACTGCGACAATTTACTGTCATGATGCGCAGGTTTCTCTTTGTTGATATGTCATATGGATTTTTGCTTATGTTGGAACTTGAAGAGTTTGAGGTTGTTCTTGTATGGTTTGAGTTATTCACATTGCTTTTTGGGCTACTTGCTTTGAGTGGACTAGATTCCATGGTTAGGTCTAGTCCTGATAATGGTTCATAAATGTTTGATTGATCCATTTCATAACTTCTGAACGTGAAGGTGCTGACGTTAATTGAATCGCATCTACAGCAGAGCCACTGTACATTCGACCGATCCAAGAGTTCATAGTCTTGTGTGCAGAGTTCGATGCAGGATTTATGATGCCAGATGTTACATGCATCACAACATGCTCCTCGACAGTTCCATGTGACTGGTAATTCACAGAGCCCACATGGATATGTGCTGGGCTGTTTACGTGGTCCTGGGTTCAGTTCTATATCTCCAGATAATAGTAATGCCAATATCAATATGTTTTTGTTCTTATCTGTAAGTATTGGTAGGCATAGTGGTCGTCTGCCTGAACTGTTCATTTTTTTGATTATCAAGTTGTGCGTCAGTTGTTGATGGTTCCATGTTTTGGTGATCAGGTTGTTGTGATTGTTGATTAATATATGCATTAGTAGTAAAAAAGTTAGGGCAAACATAGTGATTCAGTATAGTGTGGATAAACCCACGCTGACTGATCTGCTTACTCTAACCTTTCTACTCCATGCTCTTCGCTGTTCTCTTGGTTGGACGCGTATTCAGTGTAGTGTGGAAAAACCCACGCTGACTGAGTATATGTTTGATCGTTTCTAGTTATCCCAGCAGTCTCGTTTTGCTTGTTCAGATATTTTACGTAACCAGGCTTTAGCAAGAAGAGGATCTGGATGTATTCCGTCTTTGTATAGTTTGAAGGTGTACGTTCTCCTGACTTTAACTGTCCTTTTTGTGCCACTACGGTACGTGTCTGTTTTACTAAGATCTGATGTAAATTCTGGTGAGTGTGTTCCCAGTGTATTGTTTATTTCACGTACTTTACTGTTCAGTGTATAAATTTGTTGTTGTAGTTTCTGGTCTTGTTGTTCAAAAATAGAGGGGTCTTTGTGGTATTGGTATTGGTTCCAGCTTTTAATTGAATATACTGGTGTTTCTAGGAATGTTACCTTTGACCCTGGGTATTTATTCACAATATCTACTATTTTGTGGTAATTTTCCACTATAATGTCTGTTGCATCGTCTTTTTCGGAAGTCAAAGAAATATAGGCCTTGTTTTTGGTTGTCAGATTACATGTACCTAGCCATACGTATAGCCATATGTCTCCGTATCTTATGATGTTTCGAGTAATGTTTCTCTCGAGCCAGCTAACACTGTCTTCTACTTTGGCACCTCCCTTTGTCCACCAGACGAGTTGTCTTTCTGTTGCGTGTGTTACATGTTTTTCTAACTTTCCGCCCTTACTGTCAGATAAAACTACTGGTTGGTGAGTTTTTGTTCCCGTGTGTTGTACTCTGGGTCTTCCGATGAATTTTCTTAGTTTGTTTTCTGTCATCTAGGTTGGGTTGGGTTGTTTACATAGGTGGCCGGGATGACAAGATGGCGGCGTGAAGAATGGACAAGGTGATGTGTTGGGGTTAAATACCGACTTACCAAACCAAACTGACCTACATATTGGACGAAGCGTGTGTCAGATAGTAGAATATTAATATTAGTCACAAATTTTTTTTTGAATTATCACTTAATATCACAATTAAATCGGTTTGTCTCTCAACATTTTTCTCCTTCGAATTTTTGCGGCTTTACTTTTGCGCATGCGCTCTCTCTCTTTATATAGTTTTTATATATTGTTGAAATTCTTCTCCTTCTGAATATTATATAACTACAATATTGCTCGCTGGAGTTTAAGTAATATTCAGTCAATCAACTGTTTTGTTACATTTTGTCATAATACTTTCAGCAATATGTATGAGGTAAAAACAGACGGTCGTGTTCAATTCGACCGCTCAAGACCTTGACCTTTATATGTTCACAGCCAAACATTTGCCTTTTAATTTATTTCAATATATCATAGTTGTTTCATTTCAAGCATAGTATTGTTGTCTTTTGGTCCAGCTTAACATGATTTATGTACAAAAACATCGGGTAGCTAAATTTGCGGTCGCATGGAAGAAGGGGGTGGGTGGATTGGCGAAGGGGGAACAGTTCCGATTGGTACAGGGCAAAGGAGGCCGCTAAAATAGATAGGGTCACCAACGACTATATATGAGAAGCTTTCTGATTCGAAGCTGCTGCAATTTATCTTTTACGTGTAAGGAATTTGGTCCCTTATGATTTGGCTTTTTCCATACATAAGGCACTCGTTATTCATGGCCCGTCTTAAGAGCGAGTGTTGCCTTTGATTCGTTCCGCACAATTAGATGTTGGGGTTAGGGAGTTATGGTGTTTAACGCCACTTTCAACACTATTTCAGTTATATAGTGGCGGTCAGTTTTATTGGTGGAGTACACGGAGAAAACCACACCTGTCTTAAGTCACTGACAAACTTTATCACATAATGTTGTATCGAGTACGCATCGCCTGAGCGGGATTCGAACTCAAGACGTTAGTGGTGATAGGCACTGATTCATAGGTAGTTATAAAACCAACTAGCATACGATCACGACCACGACGGCCCCTAAGCTAAATGTTGGACGTTTGTGTCAAGGTGAGGTGGGGAGCTAGTGGTAAGGAGAACGATCATCTAGAGATAAAACACTATGATTGTTTTACTAATAGAATAGGTTCGCTCCCGTCTCACGTTGAAGTGTACTCGACTTGCGACTCTCGGGGGTTTACATCTAAAACTCGAGCAATTTGAACTATTAAACATGATCGCCACAATATATAGCTCTAAAATATATATACAAATGTAGCTGAAAGTGATGTTCGAAAGACATGCAAATTCCAAATTTGTGTCGGCATACAATGTATAATGTGGAAAAGTGTTGCATGAAAGTGTATACAATTTAGTCTTAATCATAAACATTTCGTGTAAAGTGAGAGGAGTTTAAGATATAATAGCATACTGTCTCAAGTTAATCGGTGGCTTTTTGTGATGAAACGAAGGCATATTTGCATGTACAAGTATTATACAATTCTCTAGTCTCCAGTCTCCAAGTTTATCTTTGTAACTATGAAAAGAAATTTAAACAGTGATGATCAACAATTCCATCAGTATCAAGAACAAAAACCGAACAATCACCTTCCATCACAACTCACTGAACATTAGCTTGCATGTGCTTTATTACCTCTGATGCGTGACACATTGGATATTAACTGTCAAAGAAGCAAATATATGATTATTTGACATCATCTGAACGA
>MJUT01012283.1:110494-146253 GCA_002080005.1 Gigantidas platifrons | reverse complement strand
CCTGTATTGAAATAAAAGTGGTTTTAATGTCGGTTGCACTACTTAAGTTGAAGGATCTTTTTATATTTCGAGTAATTTAAACCATGGCATATGTATTTAAGCTATAATGTGTATCTTGGCCGAACAATAAACATTATTTAGCGATGTATTCATGACTGTTTTATCATTGTTGACAATGAGAAACCCGTGAACGGACACGGGGTGCGTCTTTTACTGCCTAGTACTATGTGTGGGAGACACCATCTGTTTTGTTATATAAATTTCAGTTATTTTCCTTCATAGAAGTTCGTTTGAGGGAATGTGTTTCTCTATTTGTCTGGCCAGACGTATTTTGTGCATGGATTGTTCAGAGATAAAATGTATCGTGATCCTTGCTGTACAGAATAGAACATGTTCTATCCCAAAGTGTGTATCATGCAACTTCTAAAAGTTGTATGATACAGAGTAATATCACTGTTTACACTGTATTTTTTGGATTATGATACAAGTATCGCGATACTTGCTTTACCGTGTAACAGGGCCTTAAGCGATTTGTATCTTGGCTGAACAATAAACATTATTTATGGCAAGTCTTGCTGTTGTGCTCCGTTTGATGTTGGCTTAAAGTAGTCAAACAATTATTGAATTGAAAAGGTCATTTATTATTAAACGACGATCAAGCAACATAATATGAAATACAACTAATTGTCACCAGTAAACAATAAAATTTAGCTTTTAGAAAATCAATCAAATTTGGTGACATTAACAAACAACTAATCTACGAAAATTATGTACTAAAATAGATAACCACCATCAAAGATGGGGATGGTTATGCGCCATCGTATTGTGTGAAGTGAGTTGGCTTAACCGTTGAGCGAACGTATCACAATACCCCCCATCGGCTGAACAATAAACATTATTTAGCGATGTACTCATGACTGTTTTATCATTATTGACAATGAGAAACCCGTGAACGGACACATGGTGCGTTTTTTACTGCCTAAGCACTATGTGTGGGATACACCATCTGGCACGATAACTGCAGTTGCAAAACCACAGGAATGTTTTGGCGGAACTTTTAAAGCGAGATTTTGAATGTGAATCGTGTGGAGTTATCGTGCATGAAAGAAATACCCCGAATAAGCCCGAACGTAAGTTCAAGGTCGTCATTTTCGTTTTGGTACCAGTCGGAAGCAGTAAAGATGATTTGGAGTGAACGAAGCTATTTTTTGAAGTCAAGTATGGTTTAATCAAGGTAACTGCTGTTGTAATTCTTAGATAAATATCTTGTTAAACGAATTAAGGAGAACTAGCGGTGAGATGAAGGGTATTAATGGAAATAAAATGAGTTGAAGCGTGGCTACCGACGACATTTGTATCTCCCTTGTCTAGTGTATCTATATATGTGGATAGTCCATCTTTTTATTGACCCTGTGGTTTTATTTCATAGTCCTAATGTAGAACTAATGTTCAAACCAATTTTCTTGGAGATAGGCAATGATATGTCTTCGTAATTTAAATTAAAAGTAATCTATGGAAATTTGTCCGTGGTACATGGCGCTTTTAGCTGTTTTTCACACCAAAAGGTTTAATATCGTGAAAATAACTAGACATTTTAAGGCGTTTATTGTATGCCATTTGTAGAACTTGTTCATATCTACAGGTTGAGAAAGAACAAATCCAAAAAAGATCACAATTCTCGTTTTATTGTCGGTATCGCAAAGAACCGACATTTTTTGATAATGGCCCATACGTATTGGTATACAGTATACGGGGGTTAGGGTTATGGTGTTTAACGCCACTTTCAACAATATTTCAGTTATATCGTGGCGGTCAGTTTTATTAGTAGGGGAAATGAGTACCCGGAAAAAACCACGGACCTGTCGCAAGTCACTGACAAATTTTATCACATAATGTTGTATCGAGTACAATCGACTGAACGAGATTCGAATTCAAAACATTAGTGGTGATAGGCACCGGTGGGTAGTTGTAATTACCATATGATCATTAGTGGTGAATGGCACCGATAGGTAGTTGTAACTACCATATGATCATTAGTGGTGATAGGCACCGATAGGTAGTTGTAACTACCATATGATCATTAGTGGTGATGGGCACCGATAGGTAGTTGTAACTACCATATGATCATTAGTGGTGATAGACACCGATAGGTAGTTGTAACTACCATATGATCACGACCACGACCCCTTATCCGGTTCCGGTTATTGGTATATACAGTATACGATACATCATGACATTTGACTCAGTGTTGACTGTTGAACCATGACAAACTACTCCCCTCGTCCCTTTTTAGCTTTTGCTGATCGAATTTAAAATCATAATCAAACCAAACCAAACCTTACCTAACCTAAAATAATATATATATAAGAATTACATAAGATCTACTATACGAGCACTTTGCGGTTGAGAAATCTTATCATACTGTCTATATTTAGAGCGACAGTCGACAGATGAAATAGTTTTTTTTTTGACAACCCGCATTGGAGAATTTGCCAACAAAAAGCAAGAAATAGTTATTTGTTTTCATTCTAGAAATAAAGATGGTTGTACACTATTTTACGTTTGTTCCTACTTGTCGTTTTTTTTTGTTGCTTTTTATTTAAATTCTTACTATTAAAGTTTAAGCATGACGAGTGTGTATTTATAGCATACTATATTTGAGGGTTAGGGGCTAGGGTTATGGTGTTTAACGCCACATTCAACAATATTTCAGTTATTGGTGGAGAAAACCACCGATCTGTCGTAAGTCACTGACAAACTTTATCACATAATGTTGCATCGAGTACACTTCGCCATGAGAGGGATTCTAACTCACAACTTAAGTGGTGTTAGGTACTGATTGCACAGGTAGTTGTAAATCCAACTACCATATGATCACGACCACTATATTTGAGTATGTAAAAGTAATGTGCGAGAAAACAAGTCATTATACCGCGATTACACTATTTCTAAGTTAGAAAGAGTGTAATGGCGGCATAATTAGTAAGCCTCATTTACATTCACTAAAACTTCAATTAGACAGGCAGAATAATAAAAATCAAATTACTTGATCTCTTAGGTTTTTTTTTTCTTGGTCAGAAAAAAGGTGAGGCAGTTGCCTCATTGCCTCAATGGAAGCTACGCCTCTGATCATTATAATGTGATATGACAGATTTACATTTATTTTAAAATAATGACACTTTTTTATCACTTTAGTTAAATCCATTCAGCACAGTAAAAAGTTCAAATATAGAATATGTAGTGTTTTTTTAATTAAATGAATTAGAAGGAAATATGTGGAAAAAGTTAAATTACACTAACCAGATGTTTCTTGCCATGTGATGACATCATTTGAACAATAGAAGGTAAAAATTTATTCTATTTTATTTTACATTATTATATAGATAGGTGTGAATTATGGGGATTTATCCGTGAAATAAATTCCGGTATTTCACATGTGGAATATCAGTTTTTTTCCCGCCGGAACTACTTTTGCAATACTATAAGTGCGGTGGTTACGTCCCTTGTTGTGCAACGGTGAATACACATACGATTGTAAGCTGAAAAAATTCCGCGAAATGTTATTGATGACTTTGGCACATAACCAAGATGACGTCATTGACGTCATATGAAGACTTGCAGTTTGAAACGTAAAGATTAGACGCTATTTGGCTTCGTATACGCTTCAATTGTGATTTAATTTAACTAAAATAAGCTTTCAAGGTAAACATTTTAATTATTTTTGTACATTGTTGTAAATACGAAAATAGGATTTCACATTTTCAAGATGGCAGATCCTTCCAACTGAATCCTGTAGTATCATTGTTCGTAGATTCACACGCGTGCAATCAAATATACAAATGAAAATAATAATATATAAGAAATTTTGAAAGTCTATATAATAAACAGTATAACTAAATCATACATTTTGAATATCAAAATAAGACCACTCGTGACCGAATACGCATCAACGATTAAACTCGTGGACGGAACAAGTTCCACCCACTCGTTTAATCCTTATGCGTACTTCGGTCACTCGTGGTCTTATTTTGATATTCAAAATCTACGATTAGTTATACTATATTTATTTATTATTTTTTTTTAAAAGTAAAAATATTTAACAGAAACATGTTGTGCACATGTCACAAATATTCTTTTTTCAATCAAATAATTGCATAATAATCCAAACTAAGGTTGTCTGTGTTTATAGTATACATGATTATCGATCAAACAAGATCTAGAATATACAAACTGACAACCAAGCCAAGCTAATGGTCTGTGTAAGTATAAGATCTAGAATATACGAACTGACAACCAAGCCAAGCTAATGGTCTGTGTAAGTATTTGATCAAACAGAATCAAAAATGTATATATTGCCACACAAAGCTAATGTTGTCTGTTTAAGGTGGTGATCTGGAGAAGATTATTTCTATTTTGTTGATAAACCGATAGTTATTATTATATACGAGAGATCGTCTTAATAACTAGACCACATTCGAATTCTGTCAAGGAATACCCGGTATTTAGATGTAGTATTTTAGCTTAAATGTTGCATGTATCATTATACCGGTATTATTGGCGAGACTACTAGTATCTGAATGAATACTACTAGGACGGTTCAGGTACGAATGACTCGTAATTTTCACAGTGTTCTCAAATGATGTACAGTGTGTGGCCAAAAGTATTCGCGAATGTAAAAAAAACCCTATATAATCAACCAAAACAATATTTTTTCAAAAAATTAATGTGAAGTCATTTCTGGATAGATTTTTTAAACATTTTACACCAAGACATTCGGAATTGTCTATATTTTGATTGATTATTTGCTCATTATGTTTATACGAGTTGTTTTTATTTGTACATAATTCAAACACAACAAATAAAAATTGACTTTGATTTTCTTATATATTTCAACTAAAAATAAATCCTAAAAATTAACAATCATGTTTAAATCATGACCGTGGCCAAAATAATGAAGAAACTGAATGTTTACTCCGCCCACAGCTATTTATACCCACGCTCCCGCTTTAAGCCATACCTGACTTATATGTAAATTTAGAGTTTCCTCTCATCATTTGCAGATAGAGTTGGGCAGGTACCAGGGTATCCTTCGACACCAAAGGCTCTGTCAACAGTGCAGTTCAGGAGAAATTGAAGATGAAATACATTTTCTTTTCAACTGTTCTAAATATGAACCAGACAGAAAAGAATGGTCGATATAATATTGATTTCATGTCCAAATTTTAATAGCTTAAATATAGGAATTAGAATGGATTTGTAATTGTAAAAACACTGCAGATAGATTTTTATTTGATTTTATTATTATTATTGTTTTCCCTTAATGTCTTGCTTCTCTGCCTCAGACACGAGGTGGTATGTCACAGCTATATATGCTGGACATCCCCAGAAGCACTGTCCCTTGGTGTCTGTGGTTGAGTAGCAATATATCTCTACATATATTTGTATATTAACCTTGGCGTTCTGCTGGGGGCACTAGATGGAATGTTCAATGGAACATATCCATAAGCACCGTCCCGTGGTGGCCCTTGCAGATATCCAATGTTTCATCCATAAGTCCAAATATACTATCCACTTAGTACAAACTAAGATATGCAGTACAAGGATTACATTCTTGTCAATATGTTTGATATCGTTTCTTTGAATTTCATGGATTGCACTTTGAAAGAGATCAGCTGCAATAGTAACAAATATGCTGTATCACTACTGAGTATAATCTCAATTATAGAAATATACTAACTGAAGTAAAGACGGATATCTACGGCCATTCTCAGTAAGCATGCCGGCGTATTTTCCCCCCAGACAAGTCAGCATAAGTATTGCTTACCTCAAAACTAAAGCAAAATGTTATAGATGGATCAGCTGTATTTTATAATGATTGCTCAGTTTCGTTTAAATAACGACTTGGTTCCTTAGAGGCACAGACAATGCCTCAGAGAGATGTTTTATAGTGGAATCTTATTAGGCTAAAAACCCGACCCAGGTTCATAACCAGTTACAAAACTTATATTACAATTTTCATTCGAAGGAATACCATTTAAGAAATAATATATGTGCCACCGACAATATGCGGACAGCTTGCTTCTTGGGTTTTCTTACTTTTCGTTTCAAGAAAGACGGTCAATGGTCGTATCTTCCGTTGGGAAAGGATGTATCATTACATTTGTGTATGACGGGTTGTGATGTATCATCGTCAAAAACATAATTCAAAAAGGGCGTTTTACTCTGTGATGATGTCCGTGACAAACATTTTTTTCCATTTCATTCGAATGACATCTGTTTGTTTTTACTTTATATGGAATATGAAGAAAAAATCAGCGACAGATTTTTTTTTCTATTTCAGATAAATTCGGAAAATGTCAAGACTTTTTTCCCGCGGGAAAGTGAAAATCGGCAAAAATATACACGACCGAACGTATTATTAAATATGTTTTCAGCTCTGGCACACAACGAAATATTCACCCCGAAAAATCAAAAAAAAATCGAAGATATCGCGTATAAACAAAAGGTTATACTGCTTTTTACCAGGACCAGTCGGTTTTCTTAATTTTGAGAAATTCGCATATTTCGTGATACTAAAGCAATGAAACGAAGTCCGTTTAATACCTATATTTTTTTTTTCACCGAAGAGCCCATTTTCTTTGTCTGTGCAAAATATGAGCAAAGAATATACGATATTTTTAGATAGTGTGTTTGGTCTTTAATGTATAGTTTCTGTCGTCTGTTACTATCAAAATGGATTACGAAGAAAACATGGAAAATGCTCGTTATACAACAAATGATGAAACTCCTTTAAGAACCAAAGATTGAATCAGTGTAACTGTATAAGGATTTTGTCTCTAAATACATATAATAAAAACGTAGATGACGTTACGCGCGATGTTGGTAACACTTGACGTTACTAAGTGATTAACGATCTTTAATTATTTTATCGCTATTTTGTATTCATAATTAAATAATTTTTGTTGAGATACTCACATTTTTTTTTTTAACACAATGACTATTTTATATCGTTAATCACTTATTATAAAAGATTTGGTAATGTGACGTCATTATAACGTCTTGTTAGAAAACAGCGATAACACTACGGGGAAAAGTAAGAATTTTATGAAAACAAAAATATGCAAAAATATGAAAACAAGGGAGATAATTCGTGTGTAAATTGTATATGTTTCAATCGAATTTTTAACTAGAAAAATTCAGATTCAACTGATGGAACAGTAATGGTAAGCTTAAGAATAATGATCAACATCTATTATTTTCCGTTTTACTTTATAAAATGTTTAGGGTCATATACACAATTCTGAGATTATTGGTGTAAATTTCATCAAAATCTGACCGGAAATGACTTCAGGATATTGATTTTTAAAAATGTGGTTTTATATGAAATATATAGTAAATTATTTGAGTGGGAACAGATATATGGCACATAACTGTACATGCGTCTGTCCGTGACAACGCTTAGTTACTGGCGATAATTGTCCATCTCACTCTACTAGCGTGAGATGGAAAATTCTCAAATAGCAAGATCAAAGGAAAATACCGCAAAATAGCGATAATTAAGTGATTAACGATGTTTTTTAAAACTCGAGGACGTTTCTCAGTCATCTCTCATATTAACGATGTTTTTTTAAAACGAGAGGACTTTTCTCAGTCATCTCTCATCGAAGGGCGAAGCCCTGAGATGAGAGATGACTGAGAAACGTCCTCGAGTTTTAAAAAACATCGTTAATTATTTTATCACTATTTTGTATTCATAATTAAATAATTTTTGTTGAGATACTGACATTTTTCTAAGCACAATTACTATTTTATATCGTTAATCACTTATTATCAAGGATTTGGTAATGCGACGTCGTTAAGCAGAAGTTAACGGCATATTAGAAAACAGCAATAATATTACGTACGTGGGTCCTTGACAACGCTTAGTTACTGGCGATGATTTTCCATCTCTCTCTACTAGCGTGAGATGGGAAATTCTCAGATAGCAAGATCAAAGGAAAACACCGCAAAATAGCGATAAATGATATCAGAAATAAAAAAATAAATAGAAAACAGTCAATAGTCAATAACAAAAAATAATAAAAAGGAAAAATAAAATTAAAACATGTAAAGTAAACATCGCGCCTATCGGAGTCTTATATTGTAGGACTATCTAGGAACCTGTACGCCTGAAATCTCTTATTGACGTGCTCTTCTGTAAACTGCATTACGGTTTCGGTGGAAATCGATTGCCCCGCTTTCACGGCAGGCAAGTTTTTCGGAATTTATTATCGACATATATAATGTATCTGTGTAAAAAAAAGTTACAGAATGTACATGATTCATTACTCTAACGGACGCTAAAGTTTCTTTGGATAAAATAACGCAACAAATTCAGAATGGAGTATCAAACGTTTGTTTTTACTACCAGAAAAGGTAAAAATTCAATTTGTTATGCCTAAATGGCTTCCAATTTAGACTGTATTTGCATGGATAGCTTTGGATGTGAGAAGCATTCTTTTTACAAATAAGCGATAAAGAAAACATAATTTTTCCTTCTAAAGAATTGGATTGAAAAAATGAATGTACTGTCGGCTGTTTGCTGTAGCTGTGTATGTCTGTTTGACGTGCTAAAGTATTTTAAAATGACTATTTATTTAGCAATGCTGAGGTATTCATATCTGTAATTTTGCATACACTGTGTTCATATCTATTGACATTACCAACACAAGTATCGGGAATATTATTCAAGGATAAAGGGTCAAACGGAGCAACTTTATTTTATCCTTGTTCAAAAGAACCTGTTAAAATTAAGAAATAATCCATGGCAGCCATTGTATTATATTCATTTAACCACATGGGCTGGGCCTTTATAATCGAATTTAATCCCGAGCGATAGCGAGGGGTTAAATTAACGATTATAAAGGCCCAGCCCATGGTTAAATGAATAAAACACAATGGCTGCCATGGATTATTTCGATTCTAATAGGACAAATACGGTTTTCTAATATGACGTCCTTCAAACGCTTTGAGTCCAAACCCGTGGTAAAAATAATATATACCTACACCATTGTAATTTATGACGTCATCGACAATTTATAACGATATTTTACCAATTTTTACATATTAGAATCGAAATAATTCATGGAAGCCATATGTATATATTGTTTTTACCACGGGTAGGCCCTTTATGTCAGTTTTTTACAGCTGTAATGTGATTTAAACACAAAATCGAAATTGTTAGGGGCTTTGTCTGCAGAGACAACAACTTTGTCCTAAAGGCAGAACTGTGTATTAAGGCCCACTTCCTTCATATTTTATATGTTTATCCATTAGGAAATGCTCGAGTGTAGCAGGTATATAAATATATATATATATATATGAATGAAATCACTATGACTTTAATCTGTGACCACAGGTCAAATAATTTTAATTTTTCTTCATACAACTTTGTCCATGGCAGAACATTTTTGTTTTCAAGTCAATTATTTTCATATTTTGCATATGTATTAATTGTCAAGTTCAAATAATTTATTTTTAACATTGATAAGGTTTCTGGTGCCAAATTAAGGGAGGACATATTCTAGTTCACGACAACAGCAGTGCTTAAGACGGGCGCTGTATCATTTCGTGGGCCTTGCACATAGCACCTCTAGTTGGTATTCGTTGAATTATTGACCGTCGATAAACACGAATCATACTGAAATAAAAGAACTATATAATATGGCATGGATAGCACAATCTCCTGCACACAATGGAAGTTGGACTGCTCTCCCAGAAACTTTTGGCTCTCTTTTCAACTGTCTTTAGTGACATTCATCGTGAAATCCCTTTCCTCAACCAGTGATGGTTATGCCAAGGGTAAAATAAGAAGCTAAGACGCCTGAAACATACTTGCAATAGACAGAGACAGGGACTACTAGAGATTCGTCTTAACGTGTTTACAAAGGTTCTGTTAATAATCAAATGATAATTTATGTACATGGTTTGAAGTTTCTGTGAAGATAATATTTAAATATTTTCCATGATCAATAAGGCAGTTTATTTCAATCATGTTTCTTTTTTTTCTGCTTTTAAATTCCAAAATTCCTATCATTGTAATGCACACTATAATATAATACACAAAATATTTAATACAATTTTGCTGCATTTTGCAAAATTAACTAATTCAAATGTTTAGAAGTATTTTTTAAGTCAAGATAAATCAGAAGGCAGTGGCAGAGGAAAGGAAGGAGAGAAAGAACATTATGTATTTTAAGAATTAAAAAAAAATAGTTGTGAGTTTAGGTAGCTTAGCTATATGCATGTATAGTATCTATTAAGGGAATCCTGATATATGACGGTTGTGAACTATAATATAATCACATCGGTGGCGTAATGGTTAGCGTGATCGTCTCGAGTGCGGTAGATCGTGGGTTTGATCCCCGGTCGGGTCAAGCCAGACAATAAAATTAGTATTTGTTGCTTCTCCCCTAAGCACGCAGCAATAAGGAGAAAGAGCAAAGACTAGTATAGGCTCGGTATCCTGACAATGTGTACGTTTGGAGTGACATGTTTAACCGTGGACTGTTGTTTCAGTGAGATGGCACTATAAAAATCCAAAGTTCTGAGCGTGTTGGTCTAATACAAAGCGGACCTCATCATCATCATTTCATTAAAAATTAACTTGTTCTCGTCATGATATAGCTGAAAAATTGCTGAGTTGGCATTAAACAACAATCACTCACTCACTCAGATATATGACGGTTGTACACTACAGTATACTCAAACTAAAAAGTTAAGCTAAAATACTGTAGTTTTTATTGAAGTGGTTTACACATTTTTTACAGTAATAATATTTTCTAAATTAAACATATGTTTCATCTTTTTGTTTAATATATATTTAATGCAATGTTAAAACATCTGGTATTATATTGTTTGATATTGAGAATAACCATAGCTTCAGTGTTATCTTTGTAAACTTTCGTATCATTACCAAACGGCAGCTGTTCCTCTTCATATACTTAAATAACAAGTAGGAGTTATCGATTTTTCCCCCATTAAATTTTGTACACATTTCTCATTCCTATAAACATATGTTCAGGTGTTTCAACTTCATTGGGACAAAGTTTAAAGTTTTCTAACAGTTTGATTTTATGAAGACATTTATTTGTTACTTAAACCTTATTCTATATTTAAGCCATTGTAATTTTGTCTTTTTGGTAACAGTTAGCTGTGGAACCCTAGCTATTGAGGTATTTTAGCTAACACGACCGAAGACCATGTGAACTGTTGCATTAAATTTTCTCTAGAAACCACTGAACTAAATCAAACTAAGCTTGGCTGGGGTGGTCTTTGTGTTTTCTTCTTTCAATTTTGTCCGACAACCCGCCCCCATTCAAGAGTGGGTGAGTGAGTGATTGTTACTGAACGCCAAATGAGCAATTTTTCAGCTATATCATGGCGAGAACAAGTTAATTTCCAATGAGATGATGTCCGCTTTGTTCTAGACCAACACGCTGAATTTGATTTTTATAATGCTAGCTCACTGAAACAACAGTCCGCAGGTAGACATGTCTCTTCATTTGGACACATTATTCTGATTCCGAGACAACCAGTCTTTGTTCTTTCTCCTTAACGATGCGTGCTTAACAAAGAACCAACAAATACCAAATTTATAGTCTTTGGTTATAGACCCAACAGGGGCTCGAACCCACGATCTACCACACTCGAGGCGAACATGCTGACCATTTCTCCACCAACGCGGTCCCCATTCAAGATAGCGACTGCTACTGAAAATAGGAAATTGCTGCTTAATTGTAAGTCAAGATGATCTCAAATTCTACCTGCAGTTGAATGGTAATGAGTAATTTAGCATATATTCAGGGATTTACACTGACAATTTCTGTTCAGTCGATTTATGCCGAATATGCAAATTAGATATATTCAGAACAAAAAAATCACATTTAAATATCCTCCGAACCCATTGAATGAACTCAAATTAAAATAAACTTGACTGGAATGGCCCTTGGGTGGTTCCCTTTCAAATTGGTGTCCGAAAAGCCTACTCTCGCTTCAGATTCTGGAAAATGATTCATGTGACACAGAGTAGATGTGCATTTGAACGTTTTTGTTCTGTATTTTGCTTTGTTTTTTGTTTTGTTTTGTATGTTTGTTTGTTTTTGTTTGTTAGTTTTTTTGTTTGTTTTGATTTGTTTTTATGTTGTTTTGCTTTTTTTCCCTTTTGTTTTGTTTTTGTATTTGATTTGTTGGTTTTTTTTTAAAGTTGATTTGATTGACCTAAAATGAAATTGAAAGTTGTGATTTATAACGCTTGTCGTTTTTTTTCTTCAAATGAACTATAAAATAATTATAGCATCAATACTATTGAATAATATACAGTGACAATAACAACAAAGCTGAGATACTCAACAATAAATTTAAGTCAGCATACACAATAGAAGACACAACATCTCTACCCAACCTTGGTGAAAGTAAAATACCATCAATGCCAAAAATACACATCTCAGAGAATGGAGTACACAAATTGCTATCGAACCTGAAAGACCACAAGGCAGCTGGTCCAGACGCCGTACCACCTAGACTTCTGCGACAGTTAGCCGATATAATTGCACCAGCTCTTACACGCATATTTCAGACTTCACCAGACAAAGGGGCAGTACCAAAAGAATGGAGAACAGCTAGCATTGTACCCATATTTAAAAAAGGAGATAAGTCAAATGCAGCCAACTATAGACCGGTATCTCTAACAGCCATATGCAGCAAGCTGCAAGAACACATCTTATGCAGTAATATTATGGACCACCTAACAACACATAACATACTAGCAGATAGTCAGCATGGATTTAGATCGCGACGATCTTGTGAGACGCAATTAATCACTACCATACAAGACATTGCGAAAAATCTATCAGAAGGTAAACAGGGGGATGCCATACTTTTAGACTTTTCAAAGGCATTCAACGCAGATAAATGCTTCACTCTCCACATCACAAAGAAGCGCAAAACAACTGAATATGATTATAAGCTGCACGATCAGAAGCTAGAAGTAACAAAAGACAGCAAATACTTAGGCGTCACCATCAGCAACTACCTAAGCTGGAATTCCCATATCAACAACATCTATGCAAAAGCAAACCGCACCATCAGTTTCCTAAGACGCAACATCCACTCATGTCCAAAGGAAGTAAAAAGGAACGCTTATACCACCCTCGTCCGTCCATCAGTTGAATATGCTAGTGCTGTATGGGACCCTTACACAAGAAATCAGATTAACCAACTAGAACAAGTACAACGGAGAGCTGCCAGATTTGTAAATAACAACTTTTACAATAGAGAACCTGGAGCCGTAACAGCAATGATAAGTGAACTCAGTTGGGAAACATTAGAGCAGAGACGAGCTAAGACAAGGGCCGTCCTCATGTATAAGATCATAAACAATTTAGTAGATATACCATCACACACACTACTTATACCAGCCGATGGAAGAACCAGAGGAACTACTGTATATAGAGTAATCTACACCCGAATTGACGCTTATAAATACTCCTTCTTTCCGCGTACCATACTCACCTGGAGTCACATACCTCAGGAACTTAGACTGGTCCCTACCATCGATCAGTTCCGACATACCTCAGGAACTTAGACTGGTCCCTACCATCGACCAGTTCCGAGCAGGACTTGGGTCTGTTACTCTCCCAGTGCAGTCCCAAATGTAAATAACAGTCAGTTTTTAATTGTATATAGGATTGGCTTTTACCTGTACAGTTTGGTCATGCTCGGAGTATCAACACTCAAGTATGAGTACACTCCTGACGGGAAGAAGAAGAAGAAGAAACCATCACAATCCTCTGTGTGAAATAATGCTTATTTTTTTCGGTAATCATTGGATCGATGGATACAAAGATGAAAGGGGTCCACCAAACGAGTGGTTGACTCATTTTCAACTGAAGAGAACATTAGTTTACCTGTTTAGTTCATGAAAATATAAAATATGAGTATTAGTATATAGATAGTTATAAATCAAACAAACATACGTTCGGACTGGGAATATTATACTATTATAATAGTCCCAGGTTCGGAGTATAATGAATGGGAGGTAACTCTAATTAACAAATAGTTCACGGCACCGAGGGTCATATGGCAGTTTATGGACCGGGATGTCACCCACAAAATATTATATGGATCGAAGCGAAGCTGAGGTCCATATAGTATTTTGTGGGTGACAGACCGGTCCATAAGCTGCCATATGACCCGAAGTGCCGTGAACTATTTGTTATATTATACTTCGCGTCCAAAAACAAGCCCAATTATCTCCCGAAATAAAGACTCGAAAACGAGGCAGTCCACTGCCGGTCCATATTATACAATTATTGACTTTGATATAGGTTGCAACAGGGATTTATCAACCTGAAAAAAGTTATATTCACTGAGCCGAAGGCGAGGTGAATATTGCTTTTTGAGGGTTGATAAATCCCAGTAGCAACCTATTACAAAGTCAATGATCGTTTTATTATATGATTATACATGGGAAAAAAAGCTTCCGGCATATTTTTAGCTTTTAAATATGTCCGGAATATTTTGACAGCTACATTTGTTGCTCTACGCGTGTTTTTGGACTCTTTTTCTTTCAAGATTCTTCTGAATTCAGCCTCGTCCACTGTGGCAAACCGTGCAGACGACAATTCATTGTCCATTTTATTATTTTTTTTATGTACAGACGTCAACAAGCATTCTCTGATAGAGAATGACGTCAAGGAACCCCGGATGAAAGACGCCCCCTGATTGGCCAATGTTGCCGAGAGACGTAAAATTTGATTGGAACGTGGAATTCCGGAATCTATATTTCTATTTTTAGCCCAAATTGGGGTGACATTACAGTCCACACTACCTATGAGCTAATTATAGCTCATTTGAGGTTGACATCGCACGTACGCATTACTTTTCAAGTTGATTTTAGCCAATTAGAAACTAGACAAAGTTCAATCATATAATAAAACGTTATATTGACCGGCTGCGCTAACAAAGACAAAAAACGTAAAGTATAATATTACCATTTGTTTCACGCTGGATATAAAAGAATAAATCATCTGTTTAATACAAACGCCAGCAGAAGCAAAGACAAAAAAAAACATATTGATAACAACAGCTTTCAGGGTATTCAACCACATAGCAGAGCTTTCAATGCATTCAGCCACGTAGCAGAGTGTAGCAACAACAAATATACAATGACAAACAAAATAGAAATAATACAAGCAACAGAGCAGGTAATTTAATATAAAAATAAGTATCTGTTATATGAAGAAAATGGGTTTGGATGTATGGTGCTTAACGCCACTTTCAACAATATTTCAGTTATATCCTGGCAGTCAGATTTATTGGTGTAGGAAACCGGATTGAGAAGTGCGTGTAGCATATAGAATCGTTTAATGGGTATTTCGTCATGTTTTGTACAAAAAAGACAAATAACAAAAATATGCATGAATTTTGAGAACGACCAATATACCACTTACTTTATTTATTCGAAAAGTGAGTGATATTTTTGAGTATCGTTTCAATGAAGGACATTGATCAGAATTTGGATTTTTAAATCTGTCTCCAAAAAGGTGCCTGGCTTCGTTTGTAACCCATTACAAGGCAACACATCTTAACCTATCTATTTTTTCACCTTTTCTAGGAACATGTATATTTCTGCCAACAAGCGAATCTTTTTTACCTCATTTGTTCTCGACATGATTATAGCTGAAATATTGTTCATTTGACCTTAAAACCGGATCGGTGGTGTAATGGTTCGCGTGCTCGCCTCTAGGGCTTAAGATCATGGGTTCGAACCCCCTAGGTCGGGTAAAACAATGACTATAAAATTTAGCATTTGCTGCTTCTCCGCTAAGTACGCAGCATTAAGTAGAAATGGCAAAGACAGATTGGCTCGGAATCAGAATAATGGTTCCGAGTGAAACAACTGTTGTTTCAGTGAGCTAGCACTATACAAAGATACAACTAAGTATGTTGGTCTAGCACAAAGCGGGCATTATTATCTTCTCATCGAACTTATTCTTACCATGATATAGCTGAAAAAAATTACTCATTTGGCGTGAAACAACGATCACTTACTCATTACCTAATTTGATATGTTGGTATTACACGCGGGAATTGCCTGTATTATCTATTAAAGTATATTTCTTAAATGAATCTAATATTTACATTTTAGCAAAATTAAGATATAGTATTACAAGAGGAGTACTACAATTGCATTGTAATTATAGAGAGGCGTAAAATATAAGTTTGAGAAGAATATATAGATACATACAAATAGATTTTAGCATCTACAAGTTAAAATGGCAGTATACAAGTATCACGTGGGAATTATTTTTGCTGCTGTCTTCATTGTGTTGCTTATTTTCAAGACTTTGAACATAGTGGATCCGGATGAACTTTTTCATACTAACCTTCAAACAAAGAGGTCAGGATACAATGTCACAAACTTCAGGGGTCTCTTCGATGAGAACAGAAAATCGGCTCTTACTGTGCAACAATTTAATCCTGACAACTATGTACAACATAAATCCACTGAATATGATTATAAAACAGAACTGAACAACTTGTTGAAGCAGACGACACGAGCAGACGATCCAAGGTTAATCCACATACTTCGTAACTACATAATTGAACAGCCATCGACAGAACCATATAACCTAGTCCGTCCTGATAAGTTAGAATTCTCTATAGCACAAACACCGTTAGTGGACAGTGCACTAAAGTACATGGTAAGTATCACATCTACTTCAAATAAACAGACAAACCAATGTTTTCTACAGTTGAAAATAATCGAAAGACTCGTTTGATGGAGGGGGCTATCGTCGTCGTGATCTTATGGTTGTTGGATTTACTACTACACGTGCAATCAAGTGCCTATCACCACTGAAGTTGTGAGTTCGAACCCCGTTCGTGGCGAGGTGTACTCGATACAACACTATGTGATAAAGTTTGTCAGTGACTTACGACAGGTCGGTGGTTTTCTCCTTGTCCTCCGGTTTCCTCCACCAATAAAACTGACCGCCACGAAATAACTGAAATATTGTTGAAGGTGGCGTTAAACATCACAAACCAAACCAATCCTCCACAGGCACTTGGGTCCAGGATTTTTTTATAATTAAAATAAGTTATCTAGAGTGTATGTTTAATTTTAGAGCCCCCTGACATGTTTTATTACTATTTTAGGTCATATTGACATTTTCCAAATATTTTCTATATATATATATGGCCTAAAACAGTAATAAAACATGCCAGGGGGCTCTAAAATTAAACATACACCCTAGATAACTTATTTTAATGATAAAAAAAAAAAACATCCTGGACCCAACTGAGTGCCTGTGCAATCCTCGTTTGATAATCCCTTTCATCTTTTTATCCGATTGCCGAAAAAAAAACGCCATGCATAAAACAGATATTCGATGTTAATTATTTCGCCCAGAGGATTAAGGGATTGTTTCAATATTTAAAGTAATATGAAAGGCAAATATCGTGGAATTATTGGATTAAATATTTTCACTTAATATGTCAACTTAACTAAAATCAACTGCATAACATTAAAAATCCGCTCAAAAGCAGATTTTAATAGCAAATCGCAAAATATTTGACAGCAGATAATTCTGTTTTCCAGTACAGTAATGCAAATGATATGCGCGTGACCCAAGATTTTAACTCTTTCGGGGAGATTATCGCTCATGCGCAATGTTCAGTTGATGAAGAAAAAAAACATATTCCGTGTGTACCACATAAGAATAAATTGCAACAACAAAAAATGGTTCACACGACATGAAACAGACAGATTCCTCAATAATCATTGTCAGGAATGTGTGTGTGCTTACCTTGGCATCCATGATTGCTTATTTTTTCTTCACGAGGTCATGATCGGCAATCATCGGACCAAAACTTTTCTTCACGAGGTCATGATCGGCAATCATCGAAACAAAACAACCGAAAGTTAACCAGTCTCCACAACAATGGCGAGGACGATAAACATGCACACGGATTTGCAGATTTCTAGTTGTTGGGAACATATTTCGACTTGAAACATGCACGAATAGCTTAGTAAAGGTACCGCCGTATTCCAAATTGAATTTTCAGGGGGAAATTTTCTTCACCCAAAACTGGTGTAATATTACTTTAAGCTTATCAAGAACTGATGTTATAATTATTTTATTGTTCATAAAGAACAACTGTCAATTTCATTGTTGGTAAATCAACTCCAAAAAAATTACGGGAATATTCAAACGCACATCTGATCTTCTCTGTATTACATTCATGAACCATTTTTCTAAACTTTGATATGGTACTTATTTTTTATATGCCTATTGCTTATCTTCTTGCATTTAAAATCAAATACTTTAATCCATCACACGGTAAATGTTCCCTGTTTTATATTCTCCCTTGACCATTTGAAGGAATGAATATTTTATTCACTTTCTCTTCGGAGACATAGCATTACATGGCCGCCATCTTTGTTTCTAGTGGGATGCTGAGTTGTTTATCTCGCTTCGTTAATTTTGACCTCTACATTTGTCAATAAAAGCTTTCTGTTTATGTTAAGCCATATCTGACTTAAAAACGATAACAATGTTGTCTTACATCGTCTGCCAATATTTCCTTTTCCTTTTCCCCAACTGCACTCACTCACTCACTCACTCACTCACTCAATCAATCAATCAATCAATCAATCAATCAATCAATCAGGTACTCTAAAAAGCAACCTTCTACTTTCGCATGTATCCTAATCAAATTATGCTCAATATAATTCAACCAAATATGACGGCTACGTGAAAAATACCAAAATCTGAGAATCACAAGAATGTTTATCTTTATAATATTATGATCATTCTTTATTTCTTTTTTCATGCTTAAAGGAAGGAGGTTTTTATGTAGAATGTGGAGCCCTCGACGGAGAAACAAATTCTAACACACTATTCTTGGAGAGAGTTAGGAAGTGGAATGGTCTATTAATAGAGGCAAACCCATCAAGTTATGCTACGTTGAAATCTAAACACAGGAAAGTTTTCACCGTGAACGCAGGTCTTAGTATTACACCTAACCCTTCTAAAGTAAGAGGTAGTTTTTTTTTGTACATTGCGAGGGAACAATGGAGAAAAGTTCAGTGGTCATTACCGTCATTGGTCACCTTATTAAAATGCAAAACATTTTGACCCTATTTATTATACATGTATACGTATCTTTCTGTTCTTCTGGCAAACCAAAATTCCACTCATGAGCTCGTTCCAGTGTTGCTATTGCTTTTTTTTAATACTAGTATACATATTGTTTGAAACCAAGTCTGAAATCTAAGAAAGTCTTTGACGTTAACTCCCCCCATCCCCCAATATCAGCAATACATTTTACGTGTAGTTTAATGGGAGATATATCATATCTTGCTCATCTACCTCGTGTAGTTTAATGGGAGATATATCATATCTTGCTCATCTACCTCGTGTAGTTTAATGGGAGATATATCATATCTTGCTCATCTACCTCGTGTAGTTTAATGGGAGATATATCATATCTTGCTCATTTACATCGTGTAGTTTAATGGGAGATATTTTATATCTTACTGCACATCTATAGCATGTGAATTAATGGGAGATATAAAATATCTAATACTGCACGACTATTGTACATCTATTATCACATGTATATTACTTGATAGTTATAATTGCATTTTCAGGTATTATTCAACAAAGCATTCTATACAGGAAGAATTTTGGAGGACATGGAGGCGAAAAACTGGATAAAAAATCTCGGTATTCCTCTAGATCCAGTAGAAATCAAATGTTTTCCATTCTATTCGTTAATGTTAGCGTTAAACAGAACTACTGTAGATTTTTTTAGCTTAGACGTAGAAGGAGACGAATTAAAAGTTCTGAAAACAATTCCATTTGATAAGATAAATATAAAAATGTTAACTATTGAGTATTTAAATGAACCAGGAGGTGCGCAGCCATTACAGTCGTTTATGGAAAGTAAAGGGTACTGGCTTGTAGCAAATATAAGAAGACAAAACTTTGTTTTCGATTTAATGTTCATTAAAAATAGTTTAAAAGATTAAATAAAAACCTTTATTCTAATATGGCGTCCTTCTTTCGCTTTGCAAACAAACGAGCGATTAAACAGATGGTAAAATCTCAGTAGCACATGCGCGGTACACATTTTTAAGCCAGGTGATAAAATCACAAAATACAAATATTTACACGTTGTCATTGTTTTAAGCATCTATATTCACTGAAAATAATAAAATTATCCAAAAATAATAATATGCGACGTGCAATTAAAACATGCAAACACAATATTATTGTTATGGATGCTCCATCAATACGACTGACTTTCCCGTCGTAAAAGTACATGTGACTGACTTTCCCGTCCTTAATGTACATGTTGATGAGTAATCGTCTGATCGAATTTGGCAATATAAATTGTGTGCGACATTGTGCGCAAACGTAAATATTAATTACCGTCTTCCAATCAAAGTATACTGCCGTATTTGTACTGTTAGACATATCAGAATCGAAATAATTCATGGAAGCCAGAATGTGTTATGAGTTTTGACATGGGTTGGCAGGTTATTAATAAATTTTATCCCTCGATACCGCTCGGGATAAAATACTAATATCCACCAACCCATGATAAACCTCAAAACACATTCTGGCTTCCATGATTTATTTCTTAATTTTATATGTGCTTTAAAATCCGTGAATAAAACCAAAGTTCATGACAAACTACATAACGAACCAGACAAAATGGAAACGAATCTGCACATATAAAAAATGTTTGTTTATATCTGTATTGCCATTGGAGATCTAATTTTCAAGAAAGGGAGAATTGGGATCCCATTGATAGGTCACAAATTATCACCTGTATTTTCATCAGCAGATGTCGTGTATTTTGTGATCAATGATTCGAAGGGAGAATTAGTTGTTCGGTTTGTTAACGAAGTAAAAAGATAGGCTCTTTCAAAGTGTCGTCTGTCTTGAGACACAATATAAAATTTTGCTTTAAGGGCCAGTGTCTTGATATTTTGAATCTGTATGTATTAGGAAATGGCGGAATGTCGTGTGTAAGAATTAGGTATCTGTAGCCTTGACCTTTGACCACAAGTTCAATTAATTGATTGTTATCACACAAGAAAAGTTAGAAGATACCAAAGGGTAGTCAGAAGCCATATCTTCTAATCAAAAGACGGACAATACAAAATACAATGGCAAAATAAAAATGGACCAAAGGTCAAACAATGATTTACAAAACAGTACACAGAAAACTAAAGATTGAACAGAATGAACCCAACAAAAACCGGAGATAAACTAAGATGCTGCGGAACGGTAAGCACTTCCTATTCCACTAGTTAGTGGACCTGCCATGTTATTCTTGTTACAAACCCGATGATTAGTAATGGACGAGGAGAAGATTGAGATTACGACAAACGCAAAATATCCGTGGTCATTTTTGACACAGATATTATGTAACAGTTAAACACGCCATGGTGGCGACCGTAAAACTTTCGAAGTGATGACTTCAATTTAACCAATAGGAACCCTTGGTTCAGTAGCTTGCTTGTTAACAGCAACCCTCTATCAAGAAAATCATTATAGGAACCACAAAATCTTGAATATCATATTAAATGAGAGCCATATACTCCATATGCAGATACTGCGGAATGTTGCCACATATATAAATGAAACGTTCACAATGGGGAGATGGAAACCATCTCTTTTGTCGTGAGGTCTCGTTCTGAAACGGCCTCACGGGCCCTTACAATCGATTTCTATGTGTAGTTCGTGGCATGAAGCAGACCTAGCTGTATCCGTGGTATCTTATTTTCAAAACAGATGCCATCAACATAATCACCAGACTTATAATGAAAAGATCATCATTATTTAAACCTGAAATTAAATTATCGGGATACCTTCTTTTCGTTTTTCTTGAGAAGCTTCTGTATGAAATCTGCCTCGTACGAATAAAAGAACAAATCGTCGAGAAGAGGAGCAGCACAGTTGGTACCCATATGAATGTCGACAATGTTGAAACACACGTATACCAAACAAATAATATGTTGTCAAACAAAAACTCGCACATTTGGATAATGTCACTCTCAAAGATCTTTTTTTTTAGAATCAGACTGGTTTTTAAAGATTTGCGTCTTCCTAAAACAAGATATTTGTAACTTTATTGGCCATTCTTTTTATAAACACAATGCACCAATTGTTTTTAGCTTTGAGTGTGGAATAGTTGTGTAGAGGTTAGAGAAGTCAAATGTGTTAATACTATTGCATGAGGAGAGTGACATTGCTTGTACTTTACAATTTTTGAACCGCCGATAGAAAGATGTTAATAATTTGGATAGAGGGCTTGTGTAATTTAGGTATTCATTAGAGTAACGGAAGATCCAGTTTTTCATCTTTGGTTAAGATTCCAAAAGGAACACAAAAACAGACCTATGATTGTTCATGATGTCCTCTTTTGTAGGTGTCGTCGGGTACATGTATAGGGTTGCCAAGTGAATTGCCAATACCGAATTCCTTTATCAAGAAGTCTGTGTAATATGATTTAAACACAACAACGACATTGTTAGAGGCCTTGTCTGCAGAGACAACAACCTTGTCCTATAGGAACAGCTTTGTGTCTTCAGGACCAGTGTCTTCATATTTTGTACGATAGATTCGTCTCAAAGTGTTCCGTTTATCAAACAATCCTCTTAATATTCTAAGAACATGTTAATGCTCTAATAAAAGAATGAAAATTCCCCATTTTAAGTCCACGGTCTTCAATATTTTGTGATGCTTCTTTTTTATTTTATAAACTGGTGGATCCCATTCGGTTCATACAGGTGGTTAAATTAATAAAGATTTCCTACATTTTGGATTTTATCTAACGTTCGGTTTATACAGGATTCAATTTTACTCAGGGTTCGGTTTATGCAGGTTTCACTGGATATATATAAGATCATTTATGTTTTATGTGTCTTCATGGCTGATTCCCCGAATGTCAACTTTCAAAAAGACATATATAGACCACTAGGGGTCCGGGTGGCTCAATGAGTTAGGTCGTTGGATCTAGCAACTCATACAAGCCTATCACCAATACGACGCGAGTTCACGCCCAGCCTTGTAAATTACAAAAAAAGGGTGCACTCGACTCGCAGCCGCAAGTAATAAAGTTTACCAGTTGCTTGCCTAGGGTCGGTGGTTCTCTCCGGATACTCCGGCTCCCCCCACCACTAAAACTGGTCGCCATGATATAGCTGAAATATTGCTGATAGTGGCGTTAAACACCAAAAATCAAATTCAAATTCTATAGACCTCTATCATTATAAAATGGATTTATATTCTTACGTTAAGAACGTTGATTTTCAGGTAAAGTGTAACATACCTTTCATGAATTGTCTGTTAAATAGATTATAACTGCTAAAAAAGGATGTCCTTACTCTCACTCGCCATGGTCGATGAAGTAATCACTGCTTCTGGATAGACAGAGGACGGCATGAAGGAAAATAAAAATAAAAATGTTGGAAAATTTATAATATACGATCTGAAAGAATGTCAATGCCAATTGTATGCACATTTGCCTGATAGAGGATGAAGTGTACTTTTTATTTACTTGTCCTCTTTACTGTGATATAAGGAAAACATTTTGTGATGATATATTCAAATACAGATACCACATACAGAAACCAAATAATAAGTACGTCCTCCATCCGTAATAAAGTGATTCCGAGAAAGCATGGAATATTCCGGATTTTTTCCGTCACCGTTAATAGTTTAGTTTGAATAGAGTTCCCGTTCTTTTGGCGCCAGTCAGCAGAGGTAAAGCTAACAGCCTAACAGGTAATATTGGGCTTTCCCAGTTTAATAAACTTCATATTCACGTTGTTTGATGATAATGATGCACACCGCTTACTTGGACATCACTTCAAGTCGACTTGTCCGTCTGATCGTCGAATATTCTGCCCATTTGGTTTGTTTGTTTTGATGGTGTTTAATCACAGGCACTTGACTTGTCTCAAAAAAAAATTACCCCCCTATTCCTTTACATAACACAAGGTTCTTAACTTACAGAAAAATAATTTCGACCGGCTCATCAATTTCGCGATTTTTTCGATCGGTCTACAACGCTTCGGTTTTGGGACATACATAGCCTTTATCTACATTGATTTATCTACAAAAGCATGTATAACACACCTACCTCAGCTGTCTATCAACAACGTCACAGCCCATTTGAAAGACGTCAGACCTACCATCATCTTAATCTCACAACGAGATGGAAATACAAAATGCTAGGTCGCACTTAACCCGAATAATCCAGTCGTTATATTACTCTCCCGCTGGTCGCTCGTCCAGCGATAAAGGGCACAGTATTATTCATTTATTCATTCAGTGCGAATCATGCGACCTACTTTTGTAGCTACTGTATTTCCATCTCGTTGTGAAATTAAGATCATGGTAGGTCTGACGTCTTTCAAATGGGCTGTGACGTTGTTGATAGACAGCTGAGGTAGGTGTGTTGTATGCTTTTGTAGATAAATCAATGTAGATAAAGGCTATGTATGTCCCAAAACCGAAGCGTTGTAGACCGATCGAAAAAATCGCGAAATTGATGAGCCGGTCGAAATTATTTTTCTGTAAACATAAGAACCTTGTGTTATGTAAAGGAATAGGGGGGTCATTTTTTTTGAGGCAAGTGCCTGTGTGTTTAATGCCACTTTCAACAATATTTCAGTTTATATCGTGACGGTCAGTTTTATTGGTGGAGGAAAGCGGAGGACCTGGAGAAAACCACTGACATGTCGCAAGTCACTGACAAACTTAATGACACATGACTTGTACACCTCGCCTTGAATCAGTGAATGGCCTGATCGAGATTAACATCAGAGAGTGGTGATACTACATTTATCATAGGTACTGAGTGATAGCATAGATAGTTGTAAATCCAACTACCATAGATCACGGCCACGACGCCACCCTTTTGTGAACAATACTCGTATTGTTGTCGCCAAGTTCAAGAGATCCAACTGATTAAGTTACAAAAAACATCAATTATCACAGGTTGAGCAGATGCAGACGTGCAGCTATCAGGGTAGTAACTGTAGTTGCCTCGTCTGACTTTCTGAAGAAGAAAAATAGAGAGGGGAGAGAAGGACTGAAAGCCAATTTTATCCAGTTTTCGTCATCTACACTTTTGACATTTTTTACCTGAACTCTGGATTATTATTTAGTTTGTTATCGGTATTTTTTTATTGGTTGTAGTGACTGAAGATACAAAATGTAGCCCGTGTCGGGTGTCGATTTTTCACATCCACCATAATGATACTGTCGGGCAGGTAAATTCAGAAGCTGTTCTCAAAAGATGGGATCTATCTTGCATTCACCGACTATGTATTGTCATTTGAAATGATTCATTAAAATATTATTTTAAAAATAAATCAGTTGTGTTATGTTTAATTTACCACAGAAGTTTGACGGCGTGGTCGCTATTTACGATTGTTACTGGTATATAAAGCGTTCCAATAATATAGAAATCAATAAAAAAATCGATTATATTGGGCCGTTAAGTCATAATTTTCGGCTGGGAGGGCTTTGCTCTCCTTTACATGGGGCCTCAAACGGCCAACGTCATACCCCTGCTTCACCTGTTTTTAATCCCTAGTTACAGTCATGGCTATATACGTCTTTAATGACTATCGAAATCGATAACCAGGCACAGTTTAAAAAATGATAGACTCATTACAATGGAGAATTTACAAAGCAGGATACCAAAAGCATGGCTAACTCTATGATATAAAATTAATTGAGGTTAGTAGAAGTTCCACCAGATTGTTTAACTCAGACATGCTTACTCTGAAGGGGGCGTGGGAGTGTTTCATATAAAACATAAATTTTCGTCCAATAAAGACTTATACAAACATTCTTTCTTTCATCGTACTATTTCTGATTTGAACAAATTACCAGAAACCACAGGGACTTGCATGCTGTGATTTTTAAGTGGGTAATACATTGACAGTAAAATAAAATTCAGTGGGGAAAATTTAATGGCCTGGTGCAAGTCCATGTGCCAGAAACCTTGTGATTTTTAAGTGGGTAATGCATTGACAGTAAAATAAAATTCAGTGGGGCAAATTTAATGGCCTGGAGCAAGTCCATGTGCCAGAAACCTTGTGATTTTTAAGTGGGTAATGCATTGACAGTAAAATAAAATTCAGTGGGGAAAATTTAATGGCCTGGTGCAAGTCCCTGTGCCAAAAACCTTGTGATTTTTAAGTGGGTAATGCATTGACAGTAAAAAAAATTCAGTGGGGGCAAATTTAATGGCCTGGAGCAAGTCCATGTGCCAGAAACCTTGTGATTTTTAAGTGGGTAATGCATTGACAGTAAAATAAAATTTAGTGGGGAAATTTTAATGCCTGGAGCAAGTCCCTGTGCCAAAAACCTTGTGATTTTTAAGTGGGTAATGCATTGACAGTAAAATAAAATTTAGTGGGGAAAATTTAATAGCCTGGAGCAAGTCCCTGTGCCAAAAACCTAGTAATATTGGTTGATTGGATCTTGTATAAAATCTACACAAAACTGTACAAATCTTTTATTATACTTTTAAAAGATCAGAGGAAAAAGTAGTTTTTCCTGACAATTTGTATTAAATTATATTTGGTAAAACTTGATATTTTCATAGGTTGCAGTATGATCAAGTTTATATACATTTTTAACAAAGTGGGAAAACCAAGAATAGTGAGATATTATGATAATCCACCAGAACCGCTTCGATTGGTTACTCAGAATGACGTTTCAAGAATATGTTTGGCTCACTCTAAACAGGTACAAATCATGTTGTTTATTGAATAGATTAATTTTTGTTACTAAGAAAGGATATGGATGTAAATGAACATGAGAGACTATCCAATTTTTCACTTAATACATGTTACTGTAGATACATATCAATGTAAAGAATCAACACTTTTGATGCTGTTTTTCTACATTTCACAGTCACAGTAGGGTCTTCATTAAGCAGCATAACTCGCAACCTTAAATTAGTGAAACTGCCCATAGCATGCAGTTGAGTGGTACACTTTACTTATGTCGATAGCCACTATACCTTGGCATCTTTGTCATCTTGATGTTATTAGGTGTAGAGAATTTAATTTCTCAGATGCAGCGTTATCACCAAGGAAACAAAATAATTATATCGGTCATGGGTGAAGTAATAAAAATCTTAGAAATACTGCATAATTGTGTCCAACATCACATTACGAGGTTACAAATACATACAGAAACATTTGGGTCACCACTAGAAAAGTGCATTAATTTTGTTCTTACTTTCACAGGAGGGAATAATAGATTATACTAATTATACAGTGGTATACCGTTGCTATGGAAACATGGTGTTTACAGCAGGGATTTCAAATGACGAGGTATTATGATTTTGTTTATCTTCTTCATGTAATACTATTCTAAATAATGTGTTTGACAGCAGACGTGACCTCGAATAAGAAATGGTTTTGGCTCTCTTTTGTCTATTTTAAGATTCTGCAGCTCCCCCTCACAGTCTTGTATCTTGTCTTGCAGTCATAAAGTCTGATTTTGGAAAGAATTTTTTTTTGTCATAGGGTCTATATTTTTTTCAGAATGAATTGGCAATTATGGAACTTTTACAGAATCTGGTGGAAATAATGATGAAATATTTTAATAAAGTTGTAAGTTAATTTATATTTAAATGTACTGCACAAAGTCTACAAGGATGAGTTTATTGACGTTTTCATTACCATGATTAAGAGTGCTACGCTACCATGACTATTAGATACATGTATATACATTACCATGAACCGCATCGGTGGTGTAATGGTTAGCATGCTCGTCTCAGTGCGGTAGATTGTGGGTTTGAGCCCAGATCTTGTCAAACCAAAGACTATATAAAATTTGTATCTGTTGCTTCTCTGCTAAGCACGCAGCATTAAGGAGAAAGAGCAGGGACTGGTTGGCTCATAATCAGGATAATGTGTCTGAGTGGGGTGACATGTCTATTTGTTGTTTCAGTGAGCTAGCACTATAAAAATCCATTTAAGCGTGTTGGTCTAGCACAAAGCAGACGGTCATCATCATCTCATTGAAAATTAACTCGTTCTTACCTTTATGTAGCTGAAAAATTGTTAAATTGGCATGAAGAAACAATCACTCACTAAATTACCACGACTCAGTCACTGTCGTATAGATTACTGCGACCATAGTTAGATTGTCATGGAACATAAGTTCCTCCAATCCCCATAATATATGTTCCAAGTGATTCCCCCAGGGATAACACATACAGCCAAGATTATTCATATAACCAGTGTGAATGTACAATGCAATGGATTTCTTCTTTTCATGATATGCTTTTTGTAGTCATTGTACAATGTATGAATATGTAAATTTCATTTGCATGCCTCTTTTATTGGAAAAACTACTCTATCTGATTAATTATAGTATAACTACTCTCTGAATTAAGAATATCGAAAAAAAATCTTGAGGAACCAAACAAAGCAATATTTCACATAATATGTGTGTTAGAGCTAGTTATTCACCAAAGAGTTATTTATTTTTGATATTTGGAATATAAGAGTACGGTAGTTATACTATTTATAGCATAAATTTAGCGTTTTTGTTTGCGCTAATAAGACATTTAAAAAAGTAGCTTGTATTTCATTGTTAGACACTCAATGATATTTTGATTATGATTGTGATGATGTTGGCACTATGTCATAAAACAGTGAAATACATGTTTTATTTTACTGAGTGAATACGGTGAAATAACAGTCATTCTTTCACTTGGAAGGGGCTGTCATGGTTGTGATCGTATGGTAGTTGGATTTACAACTACCTGTGCAATCAGTGGCTATTACCACTAATGTTATGAATTCGAACCCCGCTCAGGCGAAGTGTGCTCGATACAACATTATGTGATAAAGTTTGTCAGTGACTTGCGACAGGTCGGTGGTTTTCTCGAGGACGCAACAATATAACTGGAATATTGTTGAAAGTGACATTAAACACAATGACCAAACCAAACCTTTCACTTGGAAATCTCAGTATTTCAAGGACATCTATGTGAAAAAAAGATATCTTAAATACCCCTGCTGCTTCAACATCTGATACAAATTAGTAAGTTTAATCTTGACGTCTAGGTGAACTTAAGATTAACCAATGAAAATTTTACAACATCTGATACAGTTTATTAAGTTTAACCTTGACGTCTAAGTCAACTTAAGATTAACCAATGAAAATGTTGCCGGCAGGTTCATTAACTGGGAGTTATGATAAACCTAGAGAAAATCGAACAGAAATACTATAATTCACATGGATGAAAGGTATTATTGATTTTGGCAAAATATTAATGGAGTGTAGAATGTTTTACATATGATTTTTATCAGATTAGCATAAAAAATAGGTAAAAAATTTAATGTAAGAATATTAAATATGTTTTATTTTTATATTTTCAGTCAGAGGCAGATGTATCCTTTCTTTTATGATAATGTGGGGGAAAAACAGTTCTGTTGGTAACTGATTTTATAACTGTAAAATCTGTTAGAATTTTTTTTTGGTCAGAGGTTATTCTGAGAACAGGTACTAAAGCATACAGTCTACATAAGAAATTCCAATAAAAGAAAATAAAAAAAAGTTTTTTCTAATAAAAATATATATTCTTTGTTTAATAATAATAGAACAATAAATAAAAATTAAATAACTTTTGTTTATTTATTAATTTGCTAGTTTATAAGAATGACAATCAGATGAGCAAATAGAAACCTCTGTGAGCCTCTGATTTTAAAATTAGAATAACCCACAAAATAGAAAGTCTTGAATGTAAAAAGTGACTATAATTTTCTAGCAAGGAAAAACAAGTGTTAAACTGATATTTAAATTACAAAAAAAAAAAAAAAAAATTACATTGTGACCATTCCTTGACATACATGCAGATTATATTAAATATGGATAAAGTCTACATGATACTTGATGAAATGATAATAGAGGGATACGTCTCAGAAACCAATCGAGACAGAATTCTGGCTCCTCTACAACTGTTGGACACTGTGAGGAAATGATACCTGTCCTCTAATGCAGTTGATCTTACAGATGTATTTACAATGAATACGGGATCATTAGGAACAAGTGATAGAAGGATATTCCTGGATATACCAAAATGGGAATTATTTCTTAAAGAAATATGTTTCAGGTTTCGGTTGACATTCTAAAGTACAGAATTGAACACTATATATATATATATATATATATATATACACACAGTCAAACCTGTATTAAGAGGTCACCTTTGGGACAAAGCAAAAGTGGTCTTTTAAGACAGGTGATCTCTTAAAAGAGGTTCAATTCATATTAACATTTCTATGAGAGGACAAGAAAAAGGTGACCTTTTAATACAGTTGACTGTTTACTAGAGGTGACATTATGGGCAGGTTTTACTACCATACATCAGACAGTGTACATTAATTTTATATGACATAAAACATTTGCAATCATATTATGTAATGGCACTGTTGTCGTCTGTCTATAGACACAAAGTTGTATGGAGTACATGTTGATATGAGCTTGATTCAAACTCACGACAGTGGTGACGAGCACTAAGTAATAGATCCAACTAGTAATTAAATTACATGTACATTTTTTGTACAAAAATGTAGTTGTTTTATATTTTATTCCAAATTATATTACTATTTTATATTTACTATTTATTTTCAACAAATTGATGACCTATTTTTATTCTGGTATCTCACAAAGACCATTAATTTATTTAGAAGTTCATGATTTTATTGATATTAAATATGTTAGAAATATCAGTTATTATTTTGTTGTCCCAAGAGTAATGGTCCTGAACCAACAGATTCTACCTTGTTAGCTAGTTGTTTACTACAAACATTCACTGGCCTTACTATTGTATTGTCCATATTTATGTGGGCAATCATTTTTGTCATTAGATGTGGTGTTTTTGAGTGAAAGTAGTTTGTATTGCCGTTGTAAATAGTTTTCAAGAGGAGTAACTGGTTTAAAACTGCCACAATTTTGTGCCCGTCTCAATTCAGAACCTGGATTTCCATCAGCATATGTTTTTTTTTTTGTGTTCAATGATTTTAGGCGAGATGTACCGTATTTACGGACTATAGGTCGAATTGCTGCTTTTCGGCTAAATTTTTTGGGGAATACTAAGATAGGTCAAAGCATTCCATAGGTCGAGGATGCCAATGACAACTTGGGTAAATATCGTCACATCGAATGTTTTTTTTTTTTTACATCGGTAAACATTTGTCCTATAACGTTCTTCGGTAAGTATATGCAAGTATTAATTCAAGAATACTATTCTTATGTGTCATAAAAGAAATAATTATGAAAGTTAAATTAAATAAAATTTTGTTTTTAAACTTATGTTTGTGTGTTTTTTTATGACGAGTCCGGTTTATAAACCCAGACATCGACGACATTCGAATCAGGCCATCTGTGGGTATCACAATAGATGGTAAACGGATGTTCATACAATAAAACAATTAAGCTGTCAAAACAATGTATCACCTTGTGCAGTTTTATTGACACACCTTTAAACTGTGTTCAATTATTAGTACACAATTTATGTGATTGTCTCGGTCCAGTAAATTTTCAATCAGCTGATCAGGATATAAATGCCGACAGGTTCACCTGTGTTGATTATCTCATTGTGATTATTTTATTTGTTCCTAATTGACCAATTCAAGTGTAGAACATTATAGTTTAACGAAATCGATAATTATTTTCCAGTACATTTAGTATAAAAAGCTTGTTCACCACATGTATTGTGAGATATAATATTGCAACCGCCATGTTTTACTACAACCTCGTGCGCATGCTCGTGTTCGGTACCCCTCGTGTTTGATGGAAAGCTATAGGCCTATAGCTATATTTAGATATTTTGTGATAATAATTTTATAAACGATCCACCCTGTGATTTTTTTTCAACAACATACATTTTTTATAGTATATAATTTTTTATTATAAAATACAACTGATTTTCGTTAACACTTCATTTTTCGATCATTGAATATTGATTTTTTTTCCGGATGTTGAACATTTTATTCCCGGAATTGCACCCCCTGTTAGTGTTAGTATATTTTTATTGCTTTAATTAAAAAAAAAATAACACCAAGAACATCGATAATTTCAGTCTTCTTATTCAGGAAAAAAACCTACAGAAAAAAATAAAGGTATACTGTCAACAAAATCGTCATTTTTATCCAGATTTTTTTTTAGGGATTCCAGATTTTTCAACTTCATCCTTGTATAGGTCGATGTGGACGATAGGTCGAAGCCAGCGTGTTGAGGAAAAAAAATATCGACCTATCGTCCGTAAAATACAGTAGTTGTTTCTTTTGTTGTTACACGTATTTGTTGAAATGTTGACATTGTTGTTTAAACTTTCTTTTCATAACGGATTCTATAGATAGATGTATATCCAAATATTGGTTACTGTAACACAGAGCGTTACAAATGTCCCCCAAACGAACAATACACAATATATGATATGATCTGAAGAATCATAATATGGCTCCCAAACCATGGATATCAATTCCCAACATCAAAATCTACTTGGAAACCAAATTTCGCCCAAATCGGAGGATTTTTGTATTTTGGCGGCCATTTTGGATTCAAAATGGCCGCCATAGCAAACCAACGATGCATATCAATTCGCAACATCATAATCTACTTGGAAACCAAATTTCTCCCAAATCGGAGGATTTTTGTATTTGGCGGCCATTTTGTACCTTGGTTACCATGGCAACGGCCACCATTTTGAATGTTTTCCACGATGGCCCCTCTGATGTATATCTAACTACCATACAATCATGTCCACGATGGCCCCTCTGATGTATATCCGACTACCATACAATCATGTCCACGATGGCCCCTCTGATGTATATTGGACTACCATACAATCATGTCCACGATAGCTCCTCTGATGTATATCTGACTACCATACAATCATGTCCACGATGGCCCCTCTGATGTATATCTTACTACCATACAATCATGTCCACGATGGCCCCTCTGATGTATATCTAACTACCATACAATCATGTCCACGATGGCCCCTCTGATGTATATCCGACTACCATACAATCATGTCCACGATGGCCCCTCTGATGTATATCCGACTACCATACAATCATGTCCAGGATTGCCCCTCTGATGTATATTGGACTACCATACAATCATGTCCACGATGGCCCCTCTGATGTATATCTGACTACCATACAATCATGTCCACGATGGCCCCTCTGATGTATATCTGACTGCCATACAATCATGTCCACGATGGCCCCTCTGATGTATATCTGACTACCATACAATCATGCCCACGATGGCCCCTCTGATGTATATCCGACTACCATACAATCATGTCCACGATGGCCCCTCTGATGTATATCCGACTACCATACAAGCATGCCCACGATGGACCCTCTGATGTATATCCGACTACCATACAATCATGTCCACGGTGGCCCCTCTGATGTATATCCGACTACCATACAATCATGTCCATGATGGCCCCTCTGATGTATATCGGACTACCATACAATCATGTCCACGATGGCCCCTCTGATGTATACCTGACTACTATACAATCATGTCCACGATAGGCCCTCTGATGCATATCCGACTACCATACAATCATGCCCACGATGACCTCTCTGATGTATATCCGACTACCATACAATCATGTCCATGATGGCCCCTCTGATGTATATCGGATTACCATACAATCATGTCCACAATGGCCCCTCTGATGTATATCTGACTACTATACAATCATGTCCACGATGGCCCCTCTGATGTATATCCAACTACCATACAATCATGTCCACGATGGCCCCTCTGATGTTTATCGGACTACCATACACTCATGTCCACGATGGCCCCTCTGATGTATATCTGACTACTATACAATCATGTCCACGATGGCCCCTCTGGACTAAACAGTGGAGCCTTATTACAAATATAGTTATCTTATTTATTATGGTTAATTTTATTACGATATGGTCTGTTTTCTACCCAAGGCAACATAAAATCTGTTTTCAGATGCACTGAGATATAATAACATACATAGTTTAGTTGAGTGAGTAATTGTTCAGCTATATCATGGCAAGAACAAGTTATATTTCATTGAGATGATGTTCACTTTGTACTAGACCAATACGCTGAGTTAATTTAAACATTTTATTGTCTAAATAATGAACTAGAGGCTCCCAGGAGCCTGTATAGCTCACCTGGGTATAATAACAACATCAGTCAATAAAACTTAGCAACTCCGGTCAAAAAATAACAAATGTAGCCCTCGTCATTACAGACCCCCTCTTAAAAAAAAAAAAATTTGGGCAGGGGTTCCCCCCTTTAATGTAAGTTATCAATATTGCTGTAAAAAAAAACATAAATGTCAATCATTCTCAAAATTTAGATCCCCGGGGTATAGAAATGGGACCGAGAGCTTCTTCGGCTTGAAGGAGCGTCCGTCGGTTGTGCGGGATGTAGAAATTCACAGCCAACCCGTCCTTCGGATGAGACGTAAATAAAACCGAGGTCCCGTGTTGAGAGATTGCCACCCTCTTCGCACGTTAAAGAACCCAGTGTAACAGCTCACTATCATGATGAGTGGTCCATAAGAGACCTGTTGCACTGGCTAAATTATCCGTCCCTACCCATCACATTTCCTTGTTTCGAGTCTCGTGGCGTTTAAATTATTCTCGTCCTGAATATAGCTGAAAAATTGCTCGCTGGACGTTAAACACCAATCAATCAATCAAAATTTAGCTTTTCCTACTTCACATTTTGTAATAGAGTTGCTTCCCTTTGATTATTTAAGTAACCAAAAGCAGTGAAAGTCAACAAAAAATGCATTTCAAGAGGAATAACTCTTCACACAGTTGTCGGACATTTTCAACTGTGAACTTTTTTTGTAGATCTTGACATGCTGAACATTTTTGAAGTTTAAACTTAACATCTATCTCTTTTATAGTTTTTGAAATAAAGGACGAAAAGTATTAAAATTTTGAAACTTTGATGAATAAAGGGAAATAACTCCAAAATGGGTAATGTGATTTACTTCAAAATTGCAGTGTAGGTAGATCTTGACATGCTGAACATCTTTACTGTTTAAACTTAACATCTATCTCTTATAGTTTTTGAAATAAAGGACAAAAAGTATTAAAATCTTGAAAATTTGATGAATAAAGGGAAATAACTCCAAAATGGGTAATGGGATTTACTTCAAAATTGCAGGGTAGGTAGATCTTGACATGCTGCACATTTTTTGCATTTAAACTTTACATCTATCTCTTATAGTTTTTGAAATAAAGGACGAAAAGTATTAAAATTTTGGAAATTTGATGAAAAAAGGGCAATAACTCCAAAATGGGTAATGGCATTTACCTAAAAATTGCAGGGTAGGTAGATCTCAACATGCTGCACATTTATGCAATTTAAACTTAACATCTATCTCTTATAGTTTTTGAAATAATAAAAAAGAAAAGTGTAAAAATTGTGAAAATTTGATGAAAAAAGGGCAATAACTCCAAAATGGGTAATGGAATTTATTTCAAAATTGCAGTGTAGGTAGATCTTGACATGCTGAACATCTTTACTGTTTAAACTTAACATCTATCTCTTATAGTTTTTGAAATAAAGGACAAAAAGTATTAAAATTTTGAAAATTTGATGAATAAAGGGAAATAACTCCAAAAT
>MJUT01012283.1:58955-73106 GCA_002080005.1 Gigantidas platifrons | reverse complement strand
AAACGGAAACACGTTTTTTATTTATACATTGTCATAACGATGCTTTAAATCTCATTTAAGCATGATGCGTTTTAAAGTGTTTCACCGACCACGTGATATAAGAGAAAAACGGATGCGGTTGTTTTTTCTGTACGGACAGCGCTACCGCATTTAATTTTTTTTTCTTTTTTACTATTTTTGCAATAAAATCGGCAATGCGGCGACGAATTTCCACATGCGGGCGGGCCTGAGAACCAAGAAATTAACTTTGTATGGCCTTAGATGGATTTTTTTTATAGTGCTAGCTCTATAAACCAATAATGCTGCCTGCTTAGCCGAGAAGCAACAAATAACAATTTATAGTCTTCGGTTTGACCCGATCGCGACTCGAACCCACGATCTACCGCACTCGAGGCGAGCATGCTAACCATTACACCATCGATGCGGTAGTATATTAATAAAAGTTAAATATATGCATGTTATATTCACTACTATTATGCTCAGATTAATATATAATAACGATAGTTTTGAAGGTCGAGGCAGACATTATCGCTAGTTTTGCAGTGAGTCCGACATGTGTGTTGAGATATTTAAAACTAGTGTTATAGTTTTTATTTGTAACATAATAATGTATCTGATGTCACACTGACTGGTAGTTTTCAGTATCACAGTCAGTTTGTTGACACAGATAATTTCACTCAGTGAGATCAAAGGAAAAATTCCAAAATTATTGATAAATTTCTTTCACGCTGAATTGTGGACACTACGTTACAGGATTTGGGTTGTCGCGGTCGTGATCGTATGGTAGTTTGACTTACAACTACCTGTGCAATTAGTACCTATCACCATTAAAGTTGTGAGTTCGAACCCTGTTCATGGCGAAGTGTACTCGATACAACATTATGTGATAAAGTTTGTCAGTGACTTGCGACAGATCTGTGGTTTTCTCTGGGTACTTCGGTTTCCTCCACCAATAAAACTGACCGCCACGATATAATTGGAATATTGTTGAAAGTGGCGTTAAACACAATAAACCTATACATTGTATTATTAATGGTTGCACTATAAAATGTCAATCCAACAACTCTGAAATAAAAGAACCGCCTAGTGCATGAATGCGCGACATATCCCCCTGCACTTGGATAATATTTAGTTTTATATATTTATAGAAAGCAGCCTTGCAGTCTTAATGTATAACATACTTACAAGCCGCATGCAAAGATTATTCAAATCTATCCATGTTTACTAAAGTTATCGTGTAAACAAGACACAATTCTCAAAATTGGTGATTTTTCAACCAAAAACTAAGATTTTCCTCCAAAACCCTTGCTTCAAATATTTCCATGTTAGAACCCATCCAAGATAATGATAATTACAAGCCACATGCAAAATATTATTCAAATCTATCCATGTTTACTCAAGCTATCGCGTAAACAAGACTCAATTCTCAAAATTGTTTATTTTTCAACCAAAAACTAAGATTTTCCCCCAAAACCCTTGCTTCAAATATTTCCATGTTATAAACCATCCAAGATAATGATAATTACAAGCCACATGCAAAAAATGATTCAAATCTATCCATGTTTACTCAAGTTATCACGTAAACAAGAAAGTGTGACGGATGGACAGACAGACAGCCGCTATTACTATATCCCCTCACCGCTATCGCGGGGGGAATAATAAGATTTGAATGCATGAGTGATTGTTGTTTAATGCCAAGTAAGCCATTTTTCAGTTATATCATGGGGAAATCAAGTGATGATGTCTGCTTTGTACTAGACCAATAGCTTAGATAGATTTTTTGTTGTTTATGGTTTCAACAATATTTCAGCTATATCGTGGCGGTCTGTCTTATTGGGTTAGGAAGATCACCGACCTGTTGCAAGTCACTGGCAAACATTGCACAGGTAGTTGGAATTCCAACTACCATACAATCATGACCATGACGGCCCCTGATTTATTGGTGCTAGCTCAATGAAACAACAGTCCACACCCAGGACAAATTATCCTGTCACAATACCAACCAGTCTTCGCGTTTGCTCATTAATCCTGCGTGCTCAGCAGAGAAGTAGCAAATGCTACTTCTATAAAGTCTTTGATTTGACCTGACCAGGGAAGGAACCCACGATATACTGCACTCAAGGCAAACATGCTACCCATTACACCACTGAGATGAGATTGGAATGTATGATCACACGTACAAAATTGTACTAACATTTTCTGGTAATCCTTTGCCAAGTTCACTATGAGACATTGGTGCTATACAGAGCTGGTGAATTATCTCCCTTTTGATGATATCCTGTTCCTGTATCTTTCCTATACCAAGTACATAACGTTCACCTGTGGAAAAAAAATGTGTAAAACAAACTCAATTGTTCAGTCTTGAAAATGTAAATCTTACTATACTTATATGTATACAGTATACATAAATGAGGTCTAAAATATTTTGAACTTTTGTAAAAATTTAAAAGTCGTTAAGGACATTGCTACCCGTTTTCTGTATTAAAATTTGACGTTGTAACAAGTGGTTAGAAAACTGAAGTATACCTGTATTTAGAGATAAGGACTGGGTGGCAAAAACCTCAATTATAATTAAGTCTCAATTAAACCTTAAGTGTAAAATTAATTTCATGTATATTTCAAGTAAATTTAAGTCTCAATTTAGAATTAATTGAAACTCCTATTTAATTGAGGTTCGTGTAACACAGTCAAGGTCTTTTTCCATTCTATTGCAGGAATGAACCATGATGAATAATATATTACGACTTGGTTCTGATTCACAATTTCTTTTAAGAAGCTTTAATACATGTCCAAGGATAAAATACTGTTATAAGTTTCAGGTTTTCACATTTATGTTACTTGTACTGTAAAATAAGCTTCAGTTTTTGTGTTTGTTCATTTGATAGGGTTTTCTAATAACATTAAAGCTTTTGTCACAATACATTCAATATGAACCACATTATGTACCATCAAGCCTCATTATTTCAAACAAAGAAAATGTGTTTCCTTGTATAACTAAAACATGCTAAAGTTAAAATCTGTATTATTTACAATAGTTAAAAGCTGAATCTACTTGAAACTTTGCTAATTAGTCAGCACATTTATTTATAGTCAAACTTTCTTTAGTGACCACCTCTATTAAGCAATAACTTGTATTATGAAACCTTAATATTCATTTCCTTTCACAGTTCATTTCATATTAACTAAACCTGTATTTAGTTACTACCTGTCGTATGTGAACCAATTTCAATGTTCCCTTGGAAGGTCACATTAGACAGGTTTGACTGTAATTAAAAACTTTGGTTAAATTGATTCATTACTTACTTATAATAGTAATAAGCAGATTAAGAAATTCTTCGGCTAAAGTGACTGTCAGTCTAACAAGGTCATCCTGTCCTGATTGTGTGTCATACTCTGGTCTACAATCATAGACATAGGTTGTATATATAATGCCACATTTATTTGTACAATGTAACATTTCTATCATTTGCGGGGGCCCGTGTGGCTCAATGAGTTAGGTCATTGGATCTAACAACTCATACAAGCCTATCACCAATATGGCGTTGGTTCGCACCCGGCTTTGTAAATTACAAAAAAGGGTGCACTTGACTCGCAGCCACAAGTGATAAAGTTTACCAGTTGCTTGCCCATCGTCGGTGGTTCTCTCCGGCTTCCTCCACCACTTAAACTGGTCGCCATGATAGAGCTGAAATATTGTTGAAAGTGGTGTTAAAACACCAAAAATCAAATCAAAATCAAATCTATCATTTGCCATGTTGCCATATGTGAAAATAAGTGGTAAGTGATGTTGTTTAACACCATGTGATGAATTTTTCAGCAACATCATGGCAAGAACAACTTACCTTTTTAATGAGATGATGATGATAAGGGTAATAACAAAATTACCGAACACCGAGCAATCTTCCAAAGGGAAAGGCAAAGCTCATAAATCAACAGACAATCAGTCAACAACCGGAAAACTGGGAAAACTGCAATGGCCCTGACATGGTACAGGCATTTCCAAAGAAATGGTGGGTTGAATCAGGTTTTACAGCGTCAAACCTCACACTTCCATTACAGATGATATCTGTTTTGAACTAGACGAACATGCAGTGTTGGGTTTTTAAAATGCTAACTCACTAAAACAACATTCCACAGATAAACAACTGGCTCCACTTGACTTAGACACATTATCCTGACTATGATTCTTTGTTCTTACTTCTTACTGCTGCAGAAGCATCAAATATTATCAACTTTAAAGTCTTTGGATTGACACGACTTCAGATTGAACCATCAATCTAACACAATCAACGTAGCAGTACTTCAGCTATATTGTGGCATCAATGTATTTTTATAATTTTGATTTCTCAATTGGAAGACTCTTGGAAATAAAACATAAAAATGTATTTGTGCATAAAAAATTCAGGTTTTATCCAAAAATTTAATAAACTTTGGAAGGATATAATGATTTCTTTAAAATATTTCAAAATTGTGTCGCCTACTATAATTACTTACTTCACCCAAGACAGAAGATTATTATACTTGTTCATAAGGTGTATCAAAAATGAATTGCTGTCCATTACACTGGCACCAATCTGAAGGAAAAAAACATAGGATGAAATTTTAACAAATAAAAAACTATCAATAAATCACTAAGAAACTTATCAAATTTTATTTTCAATAAAACAAAATGCATTAAATAACTATCATTTATATATATTCATATGGTTTTTTGTCAAGATTACTAATTCGATCATCATGCTCATGGTGAGGTGTACTTGATACAACATTATGTGATAAACTTTGTCAGTGACTTGCGGCAAGTTAGTGGTTTTCTCCAGGTACTCTGGTTTCCTCTAACAATAAAACTGACCGCCACTATAACTGAATTTTTTTAAAAGTGGCATTAAACACCATAACCCTAACCTGAACTCCTAAAAAATGTCATTATTTATATTTTGTCAATTACAAGTTTTTTTACACACATATTCTGCAAACAAAAAGTTTTTCCATTGAGGCAGTTCTACCAATTGTACATCTCCCTCTGGATTGAAGAAAAAATATGAAAAAAAGTTAAAGTTTCAACTCATTTATTTTAATTGTCAAATGATACAGTAAAACCTGTCTAACCGAACGCCTTTGGGACTGACAAATTTGTTTAGTTTAGACAGGTGTTTGGTTTACACAGGCTCAAATTACATAGACATTTAGTAGATGGGACTGTAAAATCTGTCTGGTTTAGACAGGTTTTCGGTTTACTCAGGGTTCAGTTTAGACAGGTTTCACTGTACAATGTAAAAATAAAATATAGAGAAAGAAAATTGTTGACACTAAGTTGTCATGGTTACATACCTGTAACATGCAGATATCTTTGTCATACATCTCCTTTCTACATTTCACATTATGGTAGAAAAATATCTGAAAAATAAATAATATGTTTTAATACACATGTATAACAAGGTATAATTAAAAGTTGCTTTTGATGCAAAAACATAAGTCTCCCCTCCCCCAATTTTTCATCTTTTGTGCAATCTACAGGAAGTTGAAAATGTACATATCAAACTGTCACTGATTTACAATGTACGAGTTCCCTGTACAAAGGCAGCTTCTGTATATCTTACGATATACTCAAAGACAGTAATAACATCATTAGAACTATTTATATGAACATAAGCAATAATGCAAAATATTAAGGAATTCCTATTTTAAAATAGTAGAAGGAATTGTACCGGTAATTACAATCTGCAAAAAGGACAATAACTCCTTCTAAAATGGTCCAACCAAACTTCCATAATAATAAGTAAATCTCCCTAGGGTACGGTAATAAGCAAGCATGTTTTAAAGAATTCCCTTATAAAATGTAGGAGTTGTGCAGACAAACATTTTGATAATATATTAAAGCTGAAAAGGGCAATAACTCCTTAAAACAATGTCCTATCAAACTGATGTAATGATATGCTAGTCTCCAATTGGTAATGAGCAAGCATGTAAAGTTTAAAGAAATTCCTTTATAAAATGTAGGAGGAGTTCCAAGTACAAATTGTTCAAATAGACAGACGAACAGGATGAAAACAATATGGCTCTCCCAGAATTAAATTTTCATGTCAGAACATTCTTTAAACATCTTGTTTTATTTTAATTTTTGAATTCAAAATTTGAATGATATAGAATAGCCAATAGTGTGTTAGTTTCCAACATGTTAAATTACCTGGTTTAGCAAAGAATATCCATTCCTTCTCCACATGCCAGCCTGTGTTTGTGCTACCATTACTTGTATTCTCAATGGAGGCTCTATAATTTCTGCCATATCAAGATTCTACAGAAAACAAAATTTAACATTTTAAACAATCAGTTTTTTTTAATGATATTAGTCAAACTTGCTCATGTGCTCACCTCTATTAAGTAGTCACCTGTATTAAAAGGTCACCTTTATCTTGCCGTCATCAAACATTTAATTTCATTATAAGACCACTTTTCGTTTATCCCAAAGGTGTCCTCTTTATACAGGTTTGACTGTAGTTGCTGATCTGAACTTGACTTTTAACTAGCAACTAGAAAAGCTATTGCCCAAAACAAATACAGGTACTTGTTCAATCAAAATTTATTACATCAATTGGTTGGATGAGAAAAAAAATGCTTTAAAAAATTAACAGTCAGTACTGTGTATTAAATATTAAAATTTCTAATAGTTTTTATTTTGTAATATACATGTACTTACCTCAATATGAAGCTCAGGACTGTTCCACAAAAGACCATGTTTTCCAAAATGTAAACATAAACCTGAAAAAGGGAAAGATATAAACAACAAATAGTCTATATTGCAATGTTTGCCAGTGAACACAAAAAAAACCTGTATATAAAGGGCACTGAAGGGAATCTGAACATGTACCCTTTATAAGCAGTTGCTCTTTATTATTAGGTTCAAATTATATACACTAAGCATTAAATTGAGAAAACAAAACTGTCCTTTATAGACAGTGATTTGTTATATACAGATGCCACTTTAAGCCAAGTTTGACTGTATAACAAACAGATATTTCTTCACTAAATTTTATGGACCAATAAATAGGTGCTTATTACCATTTTCAACATTTCAGTTATATCATGACAGTTTTATTGGTAGAGGAAACCATGGTCTTTATATGTAATACACAATATCACTAACATTAGTCAAACTCACACAAAACTTATTACTGATAGTCAGATTGTACACTGTAAATCAAGGCAGATTATCATACAATCCCAGAGAACCTAATTTGTCTACAATATTCACATAAAGAACTAGTTACAATAAATGCCACATTTAACCATGTAAACAGAAAATATAACAGGACATAAGTATCTGGTTTTTCTTTCATACAAAAAAAATCTATTGGGTTCAATTAAACTGAAACATGTGCTGCTTGTTTAAAATGTGACCAGAAAATGAACAAAATATGTACAGTAATGAAGACAACAATATAATGGACATATCCTAGATAAAGGTATATGAATAGATACTGGTTGTGTTGCCACACTATACTTCAAACACTTTGTCTTGTGTCCACAAACTACATACTTACCTGCTAGAATCCTAGATAAAGGTATATGAATAGATACTGGTTGTTTTTCCACACTATACTTCAAACACTTCGCCTTGTGTCCACAAACTACAAGTTGTAAAATATAACATCAACTTCTATAAAACATAACAATCAGCAGAAGATCTTACTGTGATTGTTCCCCGAGGAACAGTAATAAAACACTGCTGAACACTAGATTTTGTTTAAATCTTTGTTTGATTTTTCTTCTTGTTTACTTATAATCGAATCTAAATTCTTATTCAAATCATATCTTAATATGTAGTAAGTGTATTGAAGTTTCAGTGATTTTCATGATACAATTACACACAGAATTAATACTGTAAATGTACTTTTATATGTGGGTACCAATTTTCATGGTTTCTAAAAAATGCATTTATGAGTGGGTTCTTGAATTTGTGTCGTCAAATATTGCACGTAACAAATCAATGGAAATATTGTACTTTGTTGGATTTTGACTCTTGTTGGTTTTAATCAAGCACGAATTTGATGGAAATTAGTACCCCACGAATTAGAATACATGTACTATCACAGTAATAAAATTAAGATTGATAATTCTATGGTTGCAATTATCATGTTAAACGGATGAAATGAAATTAATTATTTAAGGAATATTTGAAATTGTTGAACAGTTATACGATATATAACGATATATAGCTTACGCTTAATAAACCGCGAAGCGGTTTATGAATAGCGTAAACTGACCCAAACCAGGTTATGCAAGTATAACCTGTTCAACAATCTTAAATATTCCTTATAATCTAATTCTTACAACAAAATTTAAAGATTCCTCGATTTTAATTGCGATTATTTCATGTGACTATTTGAATTTGTCGTTAGCGGATGAACACGTTGGTGACGTCACAATACCAACCCAGGTTATGGAGTATAACCTATGTTGCTCCAGGCAGATCAGCCAATTGGATTGCAGTATTCACATCAAATTAAATTTTACTTAAATAAAGAACATACCAGTTTCATCTTCTCTCTTCACTGTAGCTGGCTTATCTTTACATTTCAACAAGAAATCCAATGTCAATCTAAAAGCTTCAATTAGAACTGATCTCTGAAATATAGGAAATTCTGATTTCTGAATACATGTAAACAGAAATGTTTTCCATTTGTTTTTTTTCTTCTATAATTTAGATTTTTGAGGGTACAATAAAGGATCCTGCCTACAGAACATCATACAGACAAAGAATACAGGTACAAAAAAAAAACAATTACTGGTGTTAGCTGTATCAAACAAATGTCAAATCAATTATTTATTTGGCAAAGTGAGTACACAACTAGAAATGTACATCTTAAAAATAAAATGCTATTACTGGTATGTCGTTTTTTTCAATGTATCAAGATATATTTGCCCATTTCAAACTGTAATAAGCCATTTCCAAATTTATGGGTTGATTCTAAAATTACATGTTTTATACATATTGATATACGAGATATTTCCCTTTATTGCAAGTTAAAAGGGTCCCTTTTCATGTAAAGTTCAATGAATATAACATATATTTTCTAAAGTTTGTCTGTGACTTGTGGCAGGTCAGTGGTGTTCTCCGGGTACCTTGGTTTAATAAAACTGACCGGCATGATATAACTGAAATTTTGTTGAAAGTGGCATTAAACACCATAAACTTAACCCTTTTCATAACTGTACACAATTTTCATGTTGTAACATCCCTATCCACAATTATGCATTAAGGGTATACATCCAAACATCTAACATAACATTTACTTACATCAGTACCACACCATTCTAAGAACTCTGTTATAACATCATCTTGTTTCAGTTGTAAGTTAAATGCTCCTTCCCATTCTGGTTCATACTCTAAGTGTACACCAACTTGTCTGATAACAGCATCCATACCCTGAAATTCACAATGTATAAAAGTAAAAATTACTTACAAGCCAAACACACAAAAGATTGAGATCTTCAACTTACAAACCAAACACACAAAAGACTGAGATCTCCTACAAACCAAACACACAAAAGACTGAGATCTTCTACTTACAAGCCAAACACACAAAAGATTGAGATCTTCAACTTACAAACCAAACACACAAAAGACTGAGATCTTCAACTTACAAACCAAACACACAAAAGACTGAGATCTCCTACAAACCAAACACACAAAAGACTGAGATCTTCTACTTACAAACCAAACACACAAAAGACTGAGATCTCCTACAAATCAAACACACAAAAGACTGAGATCTTCTACTTACAAGCCAAACACACAAAAGATTGAGATCTTCAACTTACAAGCCAAACACACAAAAGATTGAGATCTTCAACTTACAAACCAAACACACAAAAGACTGAGATCTCCTACAAACCAAACACACAAAAGACTGAGATCTCCTACAAATCAAACACACAAAAGATCTCCTACAGAGTCACCTTACAAAGTGGGGTACATTTTTGATTGACAACCTGATGTTGGTTATCTCGAAAAATATTCATAAATCAATTTATAAATATCTAAAAAATTTGAATGATTAGGATTTTGGGTATCTATTTAACGCCATCTTCAACAATATATAAGTTTAATTGGTAGAGGAATGAGTACCGGTATCAGGAGAAAACCACTGGCCTTTCATAAGTCGCTAACAAATGTTAGCATATAAGAAGGTACTGAATGTAGCTCACCATAAAGGTGTTATGGGTGAGTAATTGATTGTTGTTTAACGCCAAGTCAACAATTTCTCAGATATATCATGACAAGAACTAGTTACATTTGGATGAAATGATGTCCGAATTGTATTAGACCAACACGCTTAAGTTGAATTTTTCTATTGCTAGCTCACTGAGACACTCACGATCTACATCACGTGAGGTGGTCACATTGACCAATACACTACCAATCCAGTAGTAATGTTAGGTATTCATAGCATAATTAGATGTAAACTGATTACCATATGATCAACACCACTGAACTATCCAATTTTTCTGAGGTAATTACTAAAATCTTGTGTCAAAGTTACTGTAAATTATATTTATTGCTTTAAATATGAAGCTAATTCTGTGATCATATTTTGCATATTGGATAAAATTGACAAAATGTAAGAAAAGTAGAGATTGTTGGTTGAAATTCATCCATGAAGATTTTTTTTTATCTCCAGTGTTTAATAATGTTGAGGAGGAGAATTCAATGTAGAGACAGAAGTATTCCCTTCAATATCAGATGACTAACATATACGTAAATATAATTTAGATGTTTACTTATATACAAAATGTATATATGATAGACTCAGATCGACGTCCACTCCTCAAATCAGCGTCCACTGACGTCATTATCTCAAATCACGGTTCAATTTTGGGATATTCTCAAATCGGTGGCCTTTCCAAACTCGCATCTCAATAGGCCCGTTTACACGATCAAAGTTTGCCAGTTTTGCTTTGCATGTATTTTTGTTGTTTTTTTTTATCTGTTTCTTAAAGTTGTTATTTTTTTGTTTTTAAGGTTAGGTTTATAGTTAGGGTTAAGGTTAGGATTATGGTTATGGTTAGGATTAGGGTTAGGGTTTTGGTTAGGGTTAGGGTTAGGGTTAGGGTTAGGGTTAATGTTAGGGTTAGGTTTAGCGTTAGGGTTAGGGATAAGGTTAAGTTAGGATTATGGTTAGGGTCCGCTAAAGTAGAATGTACAATGTACTCTGAATCTGGTCTTGTCCCTTCTCCATCATTGTTTCAAAACCATGTCCTAATGGGTGTGATGTCATTTGAAGTATACGTCAGTGATGTAATTGGACGTCGATTTGAGAAAGTGAAAAACGGCCATATATTTGAGAATTGGACGCCGATTTGAGGATTGGACGTCAATTAGAGGCTGGACGTCGATCTGAGTCTTACATATATATATGTTTCCAGCCTTATTCTTCACGAGGAGAAAAGGAACTAAGTCATACCTTGATAATACAATTCGTTTTGCTGATATTGGTGGAATTAATCACCATCACTGTTTAAACTTTCTTTTTCATAATAGCTCATTTCAGTCAGATGAAAATAGTAAAATAATTAAACGAAGTCTCAGAAAAAAAAAATTTCAATAAACTATTCCTTATATTATTATTTTTAATAAGAATAAAGATCTTACAGTTTCAAATGTAATTACTGTCTTGTAATCTCTCTTTGACAATCAAATAATTACCTGCATCATTTTCAGCATTTTAAGAAAAGATGTAAACCCACGGAGAAAGCTCCATCTAAGCTGGTCATTCCATTCTTCTGGTGATGGTTTACATAACAAGGCATATCTGCAAAAAAGTTACAAAATTATAACTAGAGGCTCACAGGAGTCTGTAATCACTCACCTGGTTCGCAAGTTGACTTTTAAATTTGATAGAAAAATGTCAGCCGATTCTTTTTTTCTAACTGCCTTTTAATGAAATTTCTACTAATAGCAATTCCAGCCATCTTGGATGGAGGATGGAGGGTGGGGGTGCCACACATATTTTTGAAAGATCATTTCAGCTCAAATTTCTGAGCAGAAGATTTTAATGTGATTTTTTTCTCAAAATATGCATAATCGGTATTAATTGGCTGAAAGAAAAATTTCACAGAAAAACAAAGATTACATGTTAAACTACTCATTTCCATGTAGCTGCAGTTAAAATGTGATCTCATTCTGACTTATAATAAAGCAGCAATAAACAAAAACAAAATTCTATATTTAGCATTGGCAGTCATCTTGAATGGAATGTGAGGTTGTCTAACACAATTTTTAAAGGGGACCAAGGACATTCCCTGCACATTTTGGCTTAAGTTAGTTAAGTGGGTTCAGAGGAGAAGATTTAAATGTGAAAGTTTATGACAGACAACAGACAACCAAGGCATGGCAAAAGTTCACCTGGTTTGTTGCCAGGTGAGCTAAAAGTGTTTTGGTTTTATTTTTATACAGCAAGAAGGTGGGACTTCACAAGCACACAATCTGGTTATCTTTAAAAGTTCCTAACTGTATTCTCAACCATTGAATTGTTTTTATGTCTCTTTCAACTGAAACATATTAAATACAATAATCACACCATTATCCTCAATTTATAAATTTTATACAACATTGTACTTACTTAACATCATATAAGACATAACAGGCTCTTTTAAACGATGTACTTCTCTCATTTCTCTCAAAGGAAAGCTTGCCATCATCTGAAAAGAAAACACCAGATAATTCTATCATTCAGACTTTATACTAACATAATCAAATATCTGAATAAATTGAATAAAGGGCTACGCTGAGTACAGCATGATACGACCGCAGTATGTCAACAAGGGAAAGTTCAGTACAGCATGATACGACCACAGCATGTCAACAAGGGAAAGTTGAGTACAGCATGATACGACCACAGCATGTCAACAAGGGAAAGTTGAGTACAGCATGATACGACCACAGCATGTCAACAAGGGAAAGTTAAACAGGTGAATATTAAAAGACCAAAGATAATTCTATCATTCATATTTATTAACATAATTAAATATTTTTCTAAAATTGAAAAATACAAGCAATACTTTCAAACTAGTTTGGCGTTCCCTTTACGAAATGTAAATTTTCTGGCCTGACATTATGAAATATTAGCAGATTCTGAAATGCAATTAAATGTTACTTGTCATATCTGTTTTAATTCACTACTTGGACAGTCTATAAATTGGTACACCCTAAGTTTTGTAAAAATAAATTATAATGACAGAAAAACAAATATGATATCATAACAAGACGTGAAAATGAACTTAAACATCTTTAATTATTATATTCATGTGTTAAGAAAACCATCAACCTCAAATAATGTCTTCCACCATCTTTACGATATAGTTGAAATATTGTTAAAGTTGGTGTTAAACACCAATCAATCAAGTCCACCATCTTTCTATTAAAGTAAACAGAAAAACAACATGATGTACTTACTGTTTTTCTTTTCCTCACAAAACTTGAGGAACGTTGAGATTATAACATCTAACAAATCATAATCTGTAACCAGCATCCTCGCCTAAAACAGATACACAGTTTTTTTAATTCATTATTGCCTTTTTTCCCCCAAGTCTATGGCAGAACAATTTAATTAGTCAAACCTGTATCAAGAGGTCACCTTTGGGAAAAAGAACTAGAGGCTCTGGAGAGCCTGTCATCGCTCACCTGGTAATAATTGGCAGGGTAAATCCTTAGGAACGTGAAGTCTAACAAAGATTCATATTTTCTTGCGACTTAAGACACAATTTGCTTACTACTGAATGTGTGCTCCATAAATTCTGAAAACCTAAAGTCAAAATTAAAATCTCCCATGGTAAGTATATTAGACTGCTTAAGTTTTAATTCTTGAAGAAGGTTATCAACAAGCATATTTTTCAAGTCTTTCTGTTTGCAGATAGGAGCAGCATAGAACAAATCAAGTCAACTGGCTTGGTACTTTCTGAGAAGAACAACTCAGTACAAATTCCCATTGGGTCTTGTAGGCTTCTATGTTAAACTTTGTTCGTCTATGGTGGCCACCTTGAATTTCCAATCGGAACCAAATTTACAATTTAGGTAGAGGACCATCCATAGATCATTCACACCAGAAAACAAATTCAATTGAATCAGTAGTTTCTGACCAGAAGATTTTT
>MJUT01012283.1:40182-50242 GCA_002080005.1 Gigantidas platifrons | reverse complement strand
TTCCTCTGTTTCACGCATAATAATACAAAATAATACATGTGTAAATTGATTTCTCATATAGATTTCTCTAATAAAAATGATTTCTTATCAGTTTTAAATCTTACCTTAGTAAATATCACCGAGAACTGTTTTTTACATTCCTGGTCCATTAAAACACTGGAAAAAAAGGAAATGGCTTCAACTTGAATATTTCTTATTGTTTGAAATAAAAAGTAAACCCCCCTTTCTAATTATAATATGACGTGATTATGATCGTATGGTAGTTGAATTTGTGACTAACTGTGCAATGAGTGCCTATGACCACTAAAGTTGTGAGTTCAAACCCTGATCATTGTGAGGGGTATTCAATACAACATTATGTGATAAAGTTTGTCAGTGACTTGCTACAGGTCAGTGGTTTTCTCCGAGTACTCCGGTTTTCTCTACCAATAAACTGACTGCCACGCTATAACTGAAATATTGTTGAAAGTGGCATTAAACACCACAAACCAAGTCAAACCTAATATGACATCCTTTATTCACTTTGTGGAAATGATCCATGTTACAATACTCAAAAAAGCATGACCGCCACAAATTGACAATGCCACAATATGTATTGTGCCAAAATATATATTAAATTCGTCAATGGTGGTGTCTATTTGCATGAATTCAGATCATATTTTAGGATATGTTTTCCTATTATTAGAATTGACATGAGTAGGTTTAATATTTTAGCATAGTTTACTCTTCGCCTCGCTGCACTCCACTCTATAATATTTAGACGAAAACATGATTTGCTCATAGTAAAATCTCAAATATACCACAGGATTCTTAAATATAGACGGCATACATGTATATATATATAAACAGCTTTATGTGATAAAGTTTGTCAGTCACTTGCGGCAGGTCAGTGGTTTTCTCCGGGTACTCTGGGTTTCCTCTACCAATAAAACTGACTGCCATGATATAACTGAAATATTGTTGAAAGTGGCATTAAATACCATACCCCTAACCCTAACCTATATATATATATAAACAAGTTATCACATTATACATATATATTGCATACATGATGCCTCAGTAGTCTTGAGTTGAATTTTCTTCTGTATTTTTTTCAATGATTGCAAATTTGCTTGGTTTTGTACATAGGCTTGTTTTTTGTGTTTTTTTTTTATGTTTTGTTTTTTACATAGGATTGTCAACTCCATCTACAATATTCCTTCTAATTAACGCCCCCTCCCTTCTTCTGGCCTATATAACATTTTGACTTCTAATTAACGCCCCCATTTCATAAAATATAAATTACACTTATCGGTACCTAATCAACAACACAGCTGTAAGAGTTCCCAAAATAGTTACAGCGTGTGAAGAGTTTTACGCATCACTAATCAGTAATAATTGTCCAGGTAAACAAATACGTTTTCTGTCAACATTAAAGAACTTGGCTGCCGCATGTTTTCCCTTTTCTTCGGCAAATTTAATTACTTTCAACTTAAAAGAAAAATTATATTTGTGTCTAGCTTAATTCTTAGATTCCACTAGAAGTAGCAGTAGGTTTTAGTAAAGTTCTTAATTTTTCAACATGCAGCTTGTTCCGAAAATGTGTACTTACACGGTAATTCTAATCCTATATTGAAAAACTTGTTGCCGGTTACTGTTGCAAATATTTTGCCACCTCTTTTAAGAAAAAATTTAAATACTTTGCTGTGTTCGATGGGCACGTGTCCTACACATTGTTCTTTATTTCCATCATTTCGAACGAGTTTCACAGAAAATTTGTCATTTGGATTATGTTCTTCTCTGTCGCAACAAAGTTTCTCGCAGATCTCGTATGTCCAGATTGATTTATATACGTGATAACCTCAAATAGAACTTTCAAAATTAAACTCCATTTGCTGCTCCATGCACGTTTCTAGATGGAATTGATAAATTAAGGTCAGACCAATGCAACACGCACCGATTAACCAATATCAGAGACATTTCATTAGGTAATGTATATTGACATAGCACGTGTATAGTCTGTTTCATCAAATTAACCTCATCTAACGGCTATAAAAGTCGGAAATTTGTTTCTCTAATCTCTATTTTAAAAATGCATTCGCCCCCGGGGCGTCTATTAGAAGAAATACGGTATATCTTATTTTACAGTAAAATCAATGCAGTTAAAATTTATATTTGGCCAGATTAATTTAAATTGAATAAGTGACTTTACTTACCCAGACATCATCATCTGATGAACTGCCATTCTGGCCGCTAAAAAACACAAAATAATATTTTTATCTAGTTAGTTGTCTTACTTTTTTACTACTTCCCATGACAATAAATAAAACAGTTCTCAGATATTATATTTTCTCCTATTCTTTGCTTTTTGATCGGTTGGATAACATTTTGTAATATAATTAATCACCGCTGTGCTTAAATTTCTGCATCAAAATTAACGCCAACTTCTTTTAGAAGTCATTAACGATGGAAAATAACAACTTACTACAATTCTCCACTTTCGATAGTTAAATTTTCAAATAGTAAACCTCTCGTTACAGCTCGAGCTTTAAAATTTGGATTTAAAATCTTGAGTGGAGAAATATTGTAATCTGCTGGTAGCAGAAGGAGAATCTATAAATATATCTCACCAATGTAATACACAATTTATATGTTCTAATTCTAGTTTAACATAAGTAATCAAGAGTTTTTGATTGATTTTAAGGAGAAATTATATGGCCAAGGTAGAAGAATTTCACTTGGCAATTAACAAGCTGCACAGGCTTGTAGATATATGATCCAATAATATATCATAGTTTTAATAAGATCTTATTTAAGTTATTTGTATTTGTTTGCATATAGTGGTGTCCAACACATATTGTGTCGTGTTTTTGTTTTGTTTTTCTTCGTCTTGTGTACCCTATGTTGCCAGTTTCTCTGGATTGTCCATTTTTGATTGCCCATTTGGTATTCTCTAAACATTTATTTAAACATCTCCACCCATTAAAGGTGGACAATTTACCACCCAATCATATATCTGAAAGTTGAAAAAGTAAAACCATTCCAGAGGCATTTATATAGGAAGTGTCCCTCCCTCACCACCCACCTCCAACCTTGTCACCAAGTTCAATTCCTTGCCCGGGGCCAGGTGTACTCAATACAACTTACTATTATGAAAGTTTGTCAGTAGTAGCAGAATATCTTTGGTTTCCTCTGGGTACTCCAACTACCTCCACTGATAAGATGGACTACCATGATATAATCTACTATTGAACTAGGGGTCATTGTGATCGTGATTGTATGGTAGTTGGATTTACAACTACTTGTGCAATCAGTGCCTATCACCACTAAAGTTATGAGTTCGAATCCCGTTCATAGCTAGATGCACTCGATACAACATTATGTGACTGTCAGTGACTTGCGACAGGTCGGAGGTTTTCTCCGGGTACTTCGGTTTCCTCCATCAATAAAACTGATTGTCACGATATAACTGAAATATTGTTGAAAGTGGTGTTAAACACCATAAACCAAACTATTGAACTATAACCTTATCCTACCATTTAAGACTTACCTTTCCACATCTGTGTATCAGATAAGATCAACTTTTCAATCAATGATACACCATCCTCGTAAGGCTGTGTGCTAAGTGTGCAAAACAATCTTCTTAATCCATCTGGTAAAAGTAACAAAAATCAAATATCAAAAACATTGTAATGAAATCTGCCTAAACTGAACCCTGAATAAACCGAAATCCTGTGTAAACTGAACATTAGACTTAGTCCTAATATTGTAAATTTTAGTGAATTTAACCTGTCTAAACCAAATACCTGTCTATTTTTTAGTTTTAGTCCGAAAGGGGTTCAGTTTAGACAGGTTTCAATGTAATTCAAATTTTAAATTGTGGAATATACTTCCGATAAAAGTTAAAAGTTTTAAAAATGAACAATTTAAAATTATAAAAGAATTTTTATCTCAATAATGTTTTTCAACATTTATTGGAAACTTTTGTCAAGGTGATTATAAAGTACATACACTAAACTCACCTGATTTCCCAATAATATTTTGAAGCCAGGTTACCAGTTTCAGAGCAAACTTTTGATGAGCTACCACTATTGTGTGCATTATCTGTACCTTTAATGGTTTACTACCATGTCTGGATGTAGCATGCTGGAAGAAATATCAAGAGGTTTAATCACTGCATCATTCTTTCTGAGATCTAATACATTGGGGACAGAAATGAGTGCATCATGCTTGGAGAATGCCACAAACCTAATGACATTTTGTATTGAGGCACGCCACTTGGCAAAGTTCAAGTGACCATTCAGCGACAAGGGTCGGGGTTATGGTGTTTAACGCCACTTTCAACAATATTCTAGTTATATCGTGGCGCTCAGTTTTATTGGTGGAAGAAACCAGAGTATCATGAAAAAAACACTGACCTGCAGCTAGTCACTGACAGCGACAGGTTTAGGAATCTTGGTTTTGAATAAAATTATAAGCTACAGAATATGAATAGCCGTTTACCTTACATCATCCAAAACCATATGACTTTAGATATTAGTGCAATGCCAGACAAAACATCAGATTGTTAGATACAGACTTTGACAACCACACTATTGACCATGTGAGCTAAACACCAAATAAAAAAACTTCACAATTGTCCAATAATTTACTACATGTTGCTACACGATGGGTGCCACTTGTGGAACAGGAACTGCTTATCCTTCCGGAGAACCTGAGTTCACCCCTGGTTTTTAGTGGGTTTCGTGTTACTCAATCCTACGTGTATGTTTTGTAGATCGTTGTTTGTCCTTTTGTACTTTTTCTTTTGGCCATTGTGTTGTCTACCCTACTTCGATTTATGTATTCTGATTACAACTTTGGTATCTTATTGTTAAACAAAACATATTTTGATTCTTTGTTTTCTCATAATATACATACTTTAAGTTAGACTTTAGATGAAATGAAATCATTAGGTGAAGTATTGTACAAATTATTATAGTTTTTTTCTGTGAAATTTAAAAGTTTGTCAATTTTGACAATTATGTCAACAGGTCTGTTATGAATTATTAATGTAACTTAAGAACATGGTGCTTTATTTAAAAGTCCCAATTACTGTATGAAGCCATGTATTAGCCATGATTTTGTGGAGGCGAAATGGGGTGCTGACAATGCACAAATGTGGGTAATATTTGACCATTTACTGTATTTCCCCTTTCATAACACTTTCCTGTTAGATTACATGGTTATTGAAAACAAAACTGCCTAAAAATTCAGTACGACTACCTTGAATATATCTTTTTACCTCAATTATATGTCGAGCCTTTTCACAATAGGAAAATGTACCATCTCTTACTGAACTTCTTCCCTACAAAAAAAAAAAATCATTTCTCTTAAAATACATTTTTAATAAAGATAATACATTTCACTAAAGTAGGGATTATCTTAAAATATTATACTTTACGTTTATATTTTCCTATTTGTCTTTGTTAGCCAGCCGGTCCATATAACGTCTTCCTTTAGATTAATTAGATTCACCATTATGACGTCAAATTTATTTCCAGTTTCTTTGAGTCTTTATTTCGGGAGAAAATTGGGCTTCTTTTTGGAGGCGAAGTATAATATAACAAATAGTTCACGGCACTTCGGGCCAAATGGCAGTTTATGGACCGGTCTGTCACCCACAAAATACTATATGGACCTCAGCTTCGCTTCGGTCTATATAATATTTTATGGGCGACATCCAGGTCCATAAACTACCATATGGCCCTCAGTACCATGAACTATTTGTTAAATACAATTTACTAAGTAGGGAACACACATTATTAATTTGCAGAGGGACTTTTGTGGCCGGGATCATATGCTAGTTTGGATTAACATCTACCTATACAAGCAGTGCCTGTCATCACTACAGATGTCAGTATAAATTGGTTTATCTTTTTAAAATGATAAACCTTATTAATCAAAGAATCAATTCGTAAATGCAGGCCTAAAATAATAAGAATAATATGGAAGATAAACGGCCACAGTCCACATTTAAAGACGGCAAGATCTGGCAAGATTAACAGAATGCCGATTAATGAGATTTGGACAAATCTGCGCACCTTTGGTAACAAAGGATGCCAAAAATTCCCCTTGGTTAAAACAAGAAAGAACGAGGTACACGCTCTCCACATACGACGTCTCATATTCGCATCACCCCTTGGTTACCCTACATTCAAGGGAGTGAAGAAAATCAATATTTATTTGTAATTTAAGCAATTAACCTGGTAAGCTCAAACTGGAACCAGTTCAGAACCAACCCCTCATGGTGGACATGAGATGGCCTTGCCCCTACTTCCTGCGGTAACGCAGAAAAGTTATACTATAATATGATCCGACGTAGAATAACGGAAATAATCGTGACCCCAAATCTTGCCAGATCCCGCCATATGAGTGTGTCTCAACACACTACCATACTAACACCCACCCCACCCCCTCCCCTTTATTTTGAATTACTAGTATTCCGGAGTAAATATGCGATAATTTGAGTCCGAAGATAGAAAATATTCCAATGCCCATTGTACAATGTATGTTGTTGAGATAAACTTCATTGCCTCTCTCCGATAAATGGCTTACATTTTGTATGCGTGCCATCATAACTATACAGATTCCATATCTTTACCATCATGCCAATATCTCCTCAAGAGTATTTTGCTCCAAACCACTTTAGCATTTGGAAATAGCAATTTAATACGTAAAATATCATTGGTTATAGTATATTAACAAGATCAACACTTTTGATTTGGTCAGCTTATTGGGACCGTGCTGAATGAGCAACAGAGACGGGGTGTTGGGGGTCGATCTTTTGCCTGTGCCACTGTTCCGCCCAACTTCCTCCACAACATTACCCCTTTTCCCGAACCTGCGAATGGACATTCCCTTGCTATTTAGTCCAAGATTTGGGTTCCCAATTCGTGAACTCATATTACTCAATGACCAATATTATGGAGGAGCCGAAAAACCATATGGTCATCGAACCTGCAAAATGAATGTATGTTTAATACTGGAGTAATTTTAATTTGAATCCGAATTGATTCCATGAGTTATGGAATGATGAATCTTCATCGACATTTATAGGAGAGCTACCCAATGCATATAACTGAATATTTCCTGAAAATTAAACCAAACATTAATAACATGAAACAAAACGAATATTTACACATGTCTAATTAAAATATACATGTGTATGTATACATTTACCATGTACCCTGGGATAAAAGAAAGATTAAATGTCTATTTACATTTGTGCGTGAACACTGTCCAGTTGAAATTAAAATTTATAATCTAGTTTGCTCCCATTATGTACATTTGTGCATCAGCCATCTGTGAGAATACAGTTTGTCATGGGATGGTTCCCATTACATTTAGTGCATCTGTGATAATATCTAGTTTTTGCCGAATTCACACTGAAAACCTGTTGAAATTTCTACAAACTAGACTAGGGTTATTCTGACGTTGAGCATTTGCTGAATTCAGCCCGCTTGGGTATGCTGGACTGTTAACATTACCAATTGTGGTATTGACGGAAGGGGGAGTGGACACGCACAACATCCATAATTCCATATCAACTACACCCCATGAAGAAGAAGGGGAAAGAGCCTTGTGCAGTCGATACTGTTCGTCGTAGTTAACCCAACCTTGAGGGTAACCCCTTGAAGCTGCCATTCTGACTGTGTGCATGTATTTAAAAAATTCAATGCCTTTGTTAGGCCATTTTTCGAGCATTACACTTGCGTAAACCATAAATGCAGAGGACCATATGTGTATATTTCTAATCGGGTTGCTCGTTTTGTTCACAACGGCTAAAGACCCCCCTTTTACTGCCAAGTCACCTTCAATGCATTGTTCATTTGCCAGCTCCTGTGCAGATTTTAATAACAAATGAAAATCAATGAAATCTCCTTTCCAAGCTTTTACCTTTAATTTTAGTGGAATATGGGATGAAATTGAATCAAAAATACTGGGTATTACATCATGGGACCTGTTTACCTGCAATCGTGAATCAAGTGAACCAGAAAAATATATCCCTCCCGGGGAATCCGTCATAACTAATGGTTGTGGAAACATACCTAGATTACTGCTCTGGGGTGGCCAATTTCCACTTGAACTACTTTGGGTATTTAAGGGAGTGCTGTTGGTGGGCTATATACTGAGATCGTTCTTCTTCTTGGTTTCCCGGTATGTAACTTTGAACTTCTGAGACAATATTCACTACTGAGTACTGGGCCGTGTGAGATTGATAAATGTTGTTGTGGTCCAGATGCGCTGCTTTGTGAAGTTACTTCCAGGGCTGTTTGTGTTGTTGGGGCCCTATGTGCCGAGCTGCTCCTCGTGTTGGCTTCGTTGCATATGAGTAATTTACTCCTGACCAATTTGGGAAAATAATATAAAAATTCTGACGCTAAATGAAAGCACAATTGTTAGTTACGTCTGCTAAAATACATTCTGGACTGAATTCCTTGATCAAGGCATCACACCAGTTACAACTGTCCATCTGCAAAATGCACACCAAGCTTCCTCCGGCTGATCCGCCAAATGCCGACAAAATACCAAAGTCCATAGATATATTAGCTGTCAAATCCACATGTAAATCATATAATTTCCCTTAAATTTACTCCAGTCGACCTGAAAAATTAATAAAACAGCAGCAGCAATTGTTGGTACAAAGGAGGAGAGGGGGAGGGATTAAAAATTTTCGACTTGGTTTTTCAATTAAGTTTTTTAAAGGATGGAAATGACGTCACATGATGTATAAAGTTTTGGGGCCGGACCCGGGAAAGATAGATTGTTCCGGAATTTCTCTTTCATTAATTCCTGTATATGGCAAGATGTAGTCAATACCTCTATTTGATCAAGTTTGTCAGTGACTTGTAGTAGAAGATTTTTTCTCTTTTTTGTCATGATATACCTGAAAATGGTTAAAACTGATATTAAACAGTAATAAAATAATACAAAATTTTTGTATTTTTCAATTTTCCTTTTATTAAATATTTGTAAATATTTGGTAAAATCAAATATATTGCATCATAAAATAGTGAATTTTTCAATTTGTAAATATATAAACCAATTTTTAGCTTTATACAAATTTATTGTCTCTAAAGATTTAACCTTTGGACTGTCAGCGAGAACCTTGTGGATTTTTGAGTGAGTGTGATTGTTGTTTTAACACCAATTCAGCAATTTTTCAGCTATATCATGGTGAGAACAAGTTAATTTTCAATGAGATGATGATGAGGTCCGCTTTGTTCTAGACCAACACGCTGAGTTGCATTTTTATGGTGTTAGCTCGTTGAAACAACAGTCCACAGATAAACATGTCATTACACTCAGACACATTATTCTGGGCTCGAACCCACAATCTACTGCACTTGAGGGGAGCACGCTAACCATTACACCAACAATGCGGCTTTGTGGATTTTTATGATTCATGACCATTTTAATACAAGACACATTTATAACATGAAAATGTCATTCTACTCATTACATGATATATTTACCTCTCTATCAACTATGGTAGCATATTCTACAGCTTGTTCTTGTGTACAGTCAACTGCTCTTTGTAAGGTGTTGATCACCTTAAAATAAGAGAAAGAATTTTGTTAGTTCACTGTAACAACAGACTACGGGTAGACACTTCACCCCACTCAAAACTTTTTTTGTTATCTTAATTCAGAACTCTTGCAAATACCAATTTTGTAGTCTTTTATTCGACTCGAATGGGGTTCGAATTTACGACCTACTGCACTGGAACCAAGCATGCTAACCATTACAGTATCAATCCAATGAGAAATCAAATTGATTAAGATGATCAATGAAATTTAGTTACATACTTTAATACAATATTTTATTGAAATGGAAGAATATAGTTTGTTCAGTTTTGATCCAGTAATAACCAATTAAACAATTAACCAACCTGTTCATAGGTGTGTATTTCATCATTAAATAACATAGTGATGTAGGTATCGTCTAACTCCCCTTCAGGCTGTATGTCTGATGGAAGACAGTCACACTGCTCCCATGTCAATGTCTGTACAACATAATGTAATGTAGCCATAAACAT
>MJUT01012283.1:9467-21201 GCA_002080005.1 Gigantidas platifrons | reverse complement strand
GCATACATCAATGATTATGAAAAGTACACAACGGAAGCGTTTTATCTATTGTCAGAAATTAATTTTGATTAAAGTAGATGTATAATTTCTCAATTTTGAGAGATATGAAAAAAATGTTACTCTAAATTAACAGTTGTAATAAAAGGGGAAATTTTATTGAATCATAAACACACACAATTTATTGTAAATATTGCACAAAGAAAAATACGTCATGATGAAAGTCTAATGACAATGCATCAGTTGAAAAACATAATCATACACACAAAAAATATATCTAGAAGTTTTCAGTTATTCCATAAGATTCAAAGAATTTAATAGAGAAAAAAAACAGTAACAAAAACATCGAATAAGTTTTAAATCGTTCCGAGAATCGGGACATGCGATGCTGGTGTTAGCTCTTCAAAATTTCGCTCGAGTTGTCTCCCTTTCGTCATTAAACAAACTACACTTCCGGTTTTCATAGCTCCTCTTGATTCGGTTGACTCGATTTTTTTCCATGGTCCCATCGAATTCGAGATAACGAGAGTCGACTGTATTTAATACATAGTATCCTTGTCACGGAAAATCCACAATCGTAACTACTCGGCCATTCTCGCTACCCTGCAAATAACCTCGTATGCAGATAGGAGAAATTCTTCTTAAATTGTTTGCCGGAATTAACAATATATAAGCCGCACAAAAATATAGTCCACAAAAATCCAATATGGAAGACTTACTAAATAAAATCTTTAATCATGCAAAGCTAATTAAAACTTTTAACTTTTATCCATGAAAATAATTGAAATATAGAAAATTGTTTAAAATATAACTTTATCAAACTTTCATGTAACTGACATGTGAAAAGTAGTACGATTTATACGCCTAATGCATACGAGGTTATTTGCAGGGTAGCGAGAATGGCCGAGTAGTTGCGATTGGGAAAATCCACTGTATAAACTGTTGAGCATTGTTACGTGGGACAAGCCAAACACCGTGACAAGGTAAGCAAATTTTCCTCACCGCGAATTTCTAAATCGAAAATACAAAATAAATGACTTTAACTAAAATTGAAGTAATGAAATTGAATTCCAGTCATATTAAGTGAAATGTTTTAAATGATTACTATTTACTTTCATTTTTGATTTCTTAACTTTAATTGCTAGGGTTAAGAATGTTACATTTCAGAATCAAATCATTAAATAATCATGTCAGAATGGTATTATTATTTTCTTATTATTTGAATAATCAGTTGAGAAGATCATCCGTTTATCAATTACATTTGTATTTATGTGGTAATTCTCTTTCTACTTCTACCAAATAATGACCTACTTTTAATCTCGTTGAGATTAGGATTCCGAAGAAATTTTATTAAGCATTCAGATTGTTGTTTGGTTTTTTGTTATACGGTTTTGCAAAACCGTATTTACTTGTGACCTTTCGGCCATTTTTGTTTGTTTACATGACAACCGTCATGATCTTATCACCTGTCTAGACAGAGATGGCTCATCAAAATATAGATCTGCTGCTTGTTAGATAACACTACACTTTGAATGTTAAAGGTAAGGTAAAAGGTAAAATATATTTAGGTTTAAAAATTTTAACATCATACACAAGTGTTTAAAAATTTCTCGTTATGTTAAAAATAAAACATAAAACTGCCATCTTTAACTGAAACTTCAATCCACCAAGGATAGCCCATGAAAGCCATTCAGCTTATTTCCAATGGGGTCCTTTATAAGTATCAGCTTAAAGTTCAAGTGGACATTAAAAGATCAACATGAGCGGGTAGAGGGATTACTTAATTTTAAAATAAGTACATTATCTATGAAAATATATATGTATATATAATTGTCATTATTATGATATGACACGTCTTTCCCGTTCTTCACTGGTATGTATCAGGTGGCGACTTCACTTCTTNTCCATTGTAGTAAAATGTTGTTGATTCGATGCCTTTAATTTTTGGTGTAACATAATTAATCTGACTTGATCTAGTATTATGGGCATGATGTTCATTAATTTTGATGAAATTATTTTTCAAATAAGAAGGACATGATATCATAATAGATTTTATGAGCATGGTTCAATCGAAGCTGTTTTACTCTGTTTTCAATATTTAAAAATCCTAGACTAGATAATTGAGCTTGCTTTTTTATAATAGTTCTTGGGCCCATGCTTTTGATGAATCTAACTGTTTTGTTTTGTGCTACTAGCAGTTTGTTACTACTTTTGCAGATTTTAAGATAACTTATCGTGTCTCAAATGGTAAATATTTAACTATGACAAATTGTCAGGAGGATTAAAATGCCGATATTTATATTGTTTGTCTTGCTTGTATTATTACGCTAGTTTTCATTCATAAAAATATTCCGACGAGTAACGTAAATTAACGACTTGTCCTACATTCAATTTTACGATAAATCTAGTTGTGTATGTTCCGTTTTCATTTTTGTTTGACATTGTATAATAATGCTTGATTTTTGTAGCGCTTTGAGTATCGATTATTGTGTAAATAAAGTATTTAATAATGTTTATTGTTCAACCGCATACATACAATGGGTTTGACAAAAGCATACACAAACATTATTAAGTAGTAACAATAATAAACACTGTAAAAGCAATATCATTTTAAGTGGGGAAAAGAAATTTTTGTATAAAAATTGCAGTATTTAGAATAAGTATTGGATCTTTATTTGACATTAAGAAAACATATTTGTTGATCATAAGTCATTTAAATATTGGAATGCCTCCAATATTTAAATGACTTATGATCAACAAATTTGAAAAGACCAAGTCTTTCAGCTTCATATTTTTTACAAGAAACAATAAAATGTTCTTTATCCTCTATTACATTACATACTGAACAAAGGCGATTTTCTCTAGGCAAAGTGGGTTTGCAATGAGTGTTATGGTTTTTTCATAAAAAAAATATTATGATTCCCAATGTTGCTGAAAAAAATATTCTGATTTTGGTGGATGAAAAAAAAAAATAATCTGATTCAGAGTTTTTGTCATATAACCTAATATTAAATTCTGGAAAACAAATTTGCACTTTGCGCGACAAAAAAAATAAATAGACTCCCCTGACCAGTGCTCGATAATGAACGTTTGTTTGTGTTATATTTTGAAATAAAAGCTTTCTCGGCACCCGTGTTATAAGTTTTTTTTATTTCATCATGGTCTCTTTGAAGAGTTCGGGTAGGCTAAAGGGGGAGAGTGCGCAGTGGGACTCTGTAGCAGACGATATTTTCGAGACTGTAGATTGACATTTCCAACTTGGTTCGTGGAAAATTTGCTGATAGAACCGTAATTTACATAAAGTTACCATAAACAATAGTTCTTTTCCCAGAGAAAATATTCAGCTATTCGTACTTATTCATCTTACATAATTTCATCCTTTAATAAAAGTTATGTTGTCCATTTCTGCAAGGGCATCCTCTTACGACCGTCACGACGCCATTTTGTTGTGTCAACAAAATAAGGGGCAATTTATTTCGCCGGACCGGCGTTCTCGGAACAGATTTTCAATGCGTCCAATCCGAAGAATAAAGTGTTGACTAAACATTTCAAGTGATTTTTTTTTCACATTTCCATGACATTAACACTTTCCAATGATTCTTCGTCAATTTCAATGTCTAGTTTAGTTTATGATGATTTTATTTGTTAAATTAACAAAAGGGATAGGACACAAGTTTTGCCAACTTATGAAGTCTTCTCCCATTAATACAATAATTTCACATAGTATAATGATCATTCTGAGCATGCATATAATACATATAGAAAATATATTGTAAATAAAGTAATATACGAATTAATAACAAAAAATAAAAATTGTGTTGGATGGATGCGAGGTTGGAGAGTAGATAATTATCGAGTAGTTATACTACAAGGAATCTTTTTGAAGATTTAATAAAATTGAAAACGTGTTTGAAGATATTAATATTTTCTTCGTATGTTAAGTCATCGGACCCGCGAGTTAGTATATTCAGATCGATTGTCTGTACCCAACTTAAATTATTCATCATATTAAGTCTTATTTCGGTATACTTAGGACAAGTAAAAAAATAATGGAATGCATCTTCCCGTGGGGCTCCACAGGAACAAGCAGCATCATTTACTATATTGACCTTTGATAGATCATAATTTAGAAATGAATACGAGTTACGAAGTTGAGTTAGAATGATATTAAGTTTTCTGGGACCATAATAAAATTGTTTCGGGATACGTTTTGTATTATCTGACTGTTCCTTTCGAATGGCTTTTTTGAATTTAGTTAATGTGTCAAGATTACGATCAGATTGATCTAGCCGGTTCCAGAGTTTAACAGTAGATGGAATAAAAGATTCAGTTGTGATCGAGAGTCTACAAAAAGGTACAATGTATTATTAAATCCGAACCGTTTCGTAAGGGGTAAATAGTTGTGCTTTGTACAGTAGGAGGAATAAGTTCTCTGAGATAATTTGGTGCATGTCCGTTCTTTATATTATAAAATAATTGGAGTTTCCTATTATGTCTTCTACTAGAGAGAGTAGTCCATCCTGTTTCTGAGTACAATTTATCCGTTTTTGTAAAAATTGGTAAACCAGTAACAATCCTTGCAGCATCTAGTTGCAATTTTTCAAGTTTGGTTGAATTACACAATCCACAATTATCCCATATTTCACAGGCATATTCAAAAATTGGGCGGATATATACGAAGTACAGTTTTTCTAGATTTTGTCTGCTTAACCTATATTTTAATTTTCGCAATATACCTAATGTCTTGATACGTTTAAGATTATATTTTCAATATGGTTATTCCATTTAGCATCACTTGACAAGGTTACACCCAAGTGTTTATGACACATTGTTATAGGGATATTGTTTCCANTATCACTTCTCTGCAGCATTAATGTTGGTGATGTATGTTAGTATGGAATGTCTGCTTATTTGGAAATCATCCATTCTTGGAATCACAGCTAATGTAAAGTTTCAAGGCAAAACCGTATATCAGCGCTTTCGCGCTTTGATTGTTAATTTAATGACATTTCATAAATCTGCTTTAATAATGTGCGACTTTGGCACTGCATAGTAGACTTTCCCGCTACGATTTCTCCAAAACTATCCATGTCCTAAATTAATATAATAGGTAGGTTTAAAATCTTCCTGATGTAAGCTTTTAAAAGAGTATAAAATTTAATTGTCTGACATTTTACTGTTTTCTGTAATATGGCTATACATTACAAATTCATAGTCTTCTTTATTCGTGTTCACTAATTAATTAATGACTTTGTTACTGAATTAGTCGACTGTTCTGTCACGATTTCTCAAAAACTATTAATCCAAAATGATTTAAATAAATATATTTGTAATCCTTACGATATCAGCTTTAGAATCATATAATATTGATTTGACAGACATTTTACATTTTTTTTAAATATGGCTTTAAATTTCAAAATTCATAGTCTTCTCATTCATGATCACTGATTAATTAACGACTTTGTTACTGAAATGATCGACTGCCCTGCCACGATTTCTCAAAAACTAAATACCCTACATTAATAAACTAAATATATTTATAATTTGTATGAAACCAGCTTTACAGTGATATAAAAATAATTTGACAGACATCTCACAATTTTCGGAAATTTGCTTTTACTTTTAAGAAATGACATACTGAATGTCCGATTTTGAAGCTGAATTGTCCACTGTCCTGCCACGATATCTCAAAAACGATTTACCCTACAGTAATAAATTAAATATATTTATAATATCCATGATACCAGCTTTACAATGATATAAAAATAATTTGACAGACATCTCACAATTTTCGGAAATTTGCTTTTACTTTTAAGAAATGGCATACTGAATGTCCGATTTTGAAGCTGAATTGTCGACTGTCCTGCCACGATTTCTCAAAAAGTATTTATCCAAAAATAATAAACTATACATATTATAAATTCTCGAGATATAAGCTTTAAAATGGTGTAAAATTTATTTGACAGACATTTGATTTAAAAGTGTTATACGTGATCAAAACAAATATTTTCATATAAATTATCGTCATTTCCGCCATTGAAAAACACTGTCCTGCCACGATTTAGGGTATCAAATGTCAATATTTTAAAAAAAATCTTTATATCAAATTAAAGCCTTTATTCTCTTCTTTATTATAGAGTTTACATCATGAAAATATCTCATTCCGTTCAAAAGTTATACATATAAACATACTGAAAAATACCTGTCCTGGTTTTAGACCTTCCCAATACATTCTGGTTTCCATGATTTATTTCTTAATTCACATAATGAAATACCTGTTCTTAGACTCTTGGTGGTGTTCCTCAAAACATTATGCGGAAATTAATCGTACAGATATATCCAAGATACTTACAATTAAAGAATCGTGCTGATGATTGAAGAAGGGGAATAAGCTTCTGACGGATATAGGTGGAGTTGAACCATCGTCGTTGGTCGGAGCACGAGTGTCACCATGCTCATGTCCATAATCAGTAAAATCATCCACTGTTATACATAATACACCATTAAACCATAAAATCAACAAAATAGTAATATGTCTGCAATTCATTTCATCCCTCAGGTAGAAGTCACTTTTGCCCATGTTTAGTCCTATTGATGTTGTTGTTCTTAAATAATTGTAAATTGATTGGCTTTTATAGTTCTTTTGATTTTGAACGTACCTATGACGGTGTGTCATGCGCACTAACTTCAAGATCAAATACAAATTATAAGAGATAAAACAAGTAGGGGAGGGGTTTCTTGGTTTGACACATATTTTGCATGTAAATATACCATTGTTTCTGACAGTTTCCTCTGTTGTTAGAGTGGGTGGGGTCCTATTTGTAAAGTAACAACGATTTGTTTCCATTGGTCAGTAAATCCCACCTATCACGTTGTGTGTACTCCTTGAAAATCACTGATACCGCATAGTAGGGACACGAAATGTTTGACAGCAATAACAGGAAGTAGATAATCATTGACTACATTGAGCCCTCTCGATGATTACAAGTCATAACAGACTGACATATCTGACCTTGGTTAGGTGTCTACAACACTCGAGGTACGTTGCGCCGCGTGAACCCAAACTACATTCGATGTTTATAAAAACACACAGCATTTAAACTTGTTTTTGATTAATTGATCGATTGATTTACCTAAGTACTGTTGCAAATAGTTATTCTTGTAGATATTAATGTGGTACTAGAATGGGCCTATGAACTATGATGGTATTGTCACAAAAAAAGTATTATATTTTGTCTTGGAAGGGGCCATCAACGATAAGAATTTTCGTATTAAGAACTGATACTATACACATCACCTTTTAAATAAAATGTGCGTGAAGGTCTCCAATGGTGAGCCAACTGTTTACGTTCAGTCATATTTGTGCAAAACCAGAGTACGTCTCTATCAAAGGGAATGTGTTCATCAGTGCAGAACCTAGATTCTGTGTTATCTCGGGGACAGTTAGCTGCACATTAATCTCCTATACAAAAAGCACGTAAATAAAATAATACAATAAATGCATAACGTCGCCAACCATCCGTCGTTTTACTCAATAATCACACTGGACATAACAGTGTTTAGTATTAGACATTTATCATCAACCACAGAGTGATTTGCTAACCCTTCCAGAGCACCTGAGTTCACCCCCACTTTTTAGTGGGGTTCGTGTTGTTCGAGCTGTAGTTTTCTGTGTAGTGTTTTGTAGATCATTGTCTGTCAATTTGTCCTTTTTCTTTTGGTCATTGTATTGTCTGCCCTTCTTTATTATCATCTAACTTTTCTTATTATTTTATTGTTTTCGAAGATCATGCATCAGGGCGGACCTAAAACCGAAAAAGAGATTAAATACAGAGGCACGATCCAGGAAGTGTATGGTTTAAATCAATATTATTAAATAAACAATATACGTACATTTTTGGCAAATATACAATTAATTTGTACGAGTTTTAGAAACAGGAAGAAAGGTAGACACTGGCGAGGTTTTCTGTTCTGTTTCGAGAGGAGTACAAATAAATGTTATATGTTCCGTCAATGGACAGCGTCACACATGCAATAAGATTAAAGAAATAGACGGACACCACACTGTCTGGACAATGTAAAACAATGTAAATAATTGTCACATTTACACATCAGCAGACAAAAATATTAGATATTAGTTTAATTGAATTCCTATTGGGCGTTAGCATGATACTTTATGCATCTAGTAAGCCATAAAGCAACCGTTTATACGTACACCTCAATATTGGCAGTGAATACTCTGATTGCAGTAACATATTAATAAAATACTCTGATTGCAGTAACATATTAATAAAAAAAAAATACTCTGATTGCAGTAACATATCAATAAAATACTCTGACTGCAGTAACATATTAATAAAATAATCTGATTGCAGTAACATATTAATAATATACTCTGATTGCAGTAACATATTAATAATATACTCTGATTGCAGTAATATATTAATAATATACTCTGATTGCAGTAACATATTAATAAAATACTCTGATTGCAGTAATATATTAATAAAATACTATGATTGCAGTAACATATTAATAAAATACTCTGANCTTAATATTGTAATGGGTCTATAATTTTTAGGCTCGCTTGAGTCACCCTTGTTCTTGTAAATAGGTTTAATTTTGCCAATCACCCAACTCTCAGGGATAATTCCACAATCAAATATCAAATTAAATAGCTTTTCGTATATATTTATGAATTGATGAGCAGTGGATTTAATGTACTCATTGATTATACCATCTTCCCCAGATGCTTTGTCGTTTTTCAGTTTTTTGATACAATCAAAAATTTCTTCTCTGGATATATAGAGATTGATATTCTCATTGAGATTATCCATAAAATTTGAATCAGTATTAAAGTCTAGATCATCTTCTCCAACATCCGGAGCGGCATTTAAATTAAAAAAAAATCAAATAATTTTGAAGTATCGACCTGAGGTTGACTCCTTCTCTTGTGCTTATTCAGAACTTTCCAAAATTCTTTTGGGTTACTTGATTGCATTTGTTGCAATTCTTTTGACAACTGAGTACTGAAATTTCTACTCTTCTTATCAATAATATTTTTATAAATCTTTTCGTTATGTAAAAAATTTGAACGATTCTGGATCGTACTATCACATTTATATTTTCTTTTAGCGCTATGATACTTCTGACGTGCATTTCTACATTCTAAATCAAACCATGGCTTATTGTTTCGTTTAGTCCCACTTGCATTACCCCCTTTACATTATAGACTCCTAAACTTTTTTGCCCGGAGTCTGTAAATATATCACATATATCAGTTAAAAAAGAATCAATAACAATTTGATTAACATTATCTATACAAACAAGATGAATATTTCTTTCTAACTGGAGTACCTTGTCATTGTCAATATTATTAACAAATTCAACCGTTTTTTCGTGATCCCATTTTTTAAAATTTTATATACTATATTTGCAGGAGGTTTCTGCTTCTTATGTTGTTCAACAGTATCCATGCCGTTGGAAACTGTTACACCTATTGGTCTATGTACATCTGAGAACAACTTACTTTTTTCATGAATCTCAAAATTGCTAAAATATTTCAGAAGGTCAGGACTACTGATAAAATAATCTACAACGCTCGCTTCTCGACATGTGAACCCCCCAACATTTTTATCATTTCCCATCCTCCCATTCATAATAAATAAATTGTGCCCTTTACAAAAATTTAATAAAAGATTACCATATCTGTTCTTTGTCTTGTCTCGACTCACTCGTTTTATTGGCAATGACAATGAGTTTAAAACACCAGTATAATTATTAACAAAATTAGAAATATCATTATGTTCTTCTTCATCTATTATGATAAAATCGTCATCCGAACTTGTTCTGGCATTAAAATCGCCTAGTAGGCAGACGCATTTTGTTGTGTTCGACAAATTTAAGTATTCTCTTTCTAGTTCATTGAATGCCTCCTCTGAAGAATACTTAGTGTATTCCGGTGGGATATAAATAGCTCCGAATAATACGGAATCATCCAAATTTAGGAGTTTCCCCTCACATTTAAACCACAAGACATATCTACTATCGGTATCAATCATATGAATCATCCCTTTTAAACTTTCCCTGTAACCGACCACTATTCCTCCCGATCGTCTATTAGAAAACATTTTCCGATTTTTCATATTAAAAATAAACCCTGGAAAATCAATTACGTCAATATCATCTGTTTTGGTTTCTACAAAGCAGACAATATCAAAAGAGTTAATCAACTCACAAAATTCGGGATTTCTCAATCGCGACTTAATGCCACAACAATTCAAACACAATACATTCATTTTTTTTTATTCAATTTTTACCGCTCGAAGGCATACATGTATTTGTATTTCTAACAGGTCTTTTGACGTTAGGCTCATCAATTTGCACACGTTCGTCACCGTTTTGAGTACTGTAGTCATTTAAATTGACCGAAAAATCATACATATAAAAATTTACAAGTTTTTCTGAGTAACTACTTTCGAACTTTACAGTGCTATAATAATCTGAAATGCTGACACTCTCGTCTAAAAGATAGCTTTCATTTGACGACAAACTATTTTTTGACTTAGCCTGTTTTAATAGTGAAAGAAGTAGAATTTCCAAAAAGATAGTTGTTGTGCTTTTATCATTCGCTAAAAACAAACTGTATGTTCTTTCGAATGAGACGGTAATATTTTTACATATATGAATATCAGGTAAATTCTCATTACAAAGTATATGAAAACTGTTGGTGAAATTATACAATAAACTAACAATTTCTTTTATGTCATTATGTTTCAACAAATTACAACAATCAAACATTATATCAATACTAAAGGTATCAAGTGAATAAGAGTCTTTATTCATATCAAGTCAATAAACAATTTATGTACAGTTAGTATAATTATTTAATACTGTCCTCGGGGCGGCGTGGTCGAGTTGATCCTTTGATGTTTCTGCGGTCTTTTGTTAAGGTGATTATTAACTGGAGTTCTCATCACTGCGGTGGCGTACTCGTTAGAGCTACTGGAGTTACCGGAAATTTCTTCGTCGGGTGGGGGAATGTGTAGTATGTTATCAATGAAATAAAAGTCATTACTTACTTACTTACTTAAATACTCACTACGGGGGGTTCTGACATATTTATGGCTTTGTGTACATAATTAATTATTATGTATTGTACTCCTCTGTGTGGACCTTTACTTTTCCAAGCAATTTATATAATTGTAATAAAAAAATATCTGTATTAATCCTGGAAATTTTCAATTCACATTTGACAGGACAGAATCAAGCCAAGTGCTAAAATTTACAAACAAACATTATTATCGGAGTGTCCACAAAATTGCACAAGAGGACAATGCACACTTCTTGACATGAAATATTTTTAATCAGGTGGAATATTTTTAAAGAATCATGAATAAATGAGTGAAATAGATGATCTACATGTATAATCTATCAAATCCGCGTACTATTAAACATGAACACTACTTCCGGTCAGCTCCGCCATGTTTGATTTTTCTTGATCGATCTTTAAAAATTGGTAATTTTCAAATCAAATTGGAAGTAATATGAACACAAATTAAACTGTTATGATCTCGATTTTCGGAAAGATTAATTATTCAGCTTCTACAGGATATCAGCAACATTTTTTTTCATATTAATTCTATTGATCTAATTTGACAATTACAACGACTGAATTTACAAATTATCGTAAATTAATAGGGATTGTACATGATTTATCGAGGTTTTTATGCACTTT
>MJUT01012276.1:148691-163450 GCA_002080005.1 Gigantidas platifrons | reverse complement strand
TTTTTAACTCTCCCAACAGCGTGGTATTGTTTTGTTTTTCTATTATATCTTTTAACTCTCCCAACAGCGTGGTACTGTTTTGTTTTTCTATTATATCTTTTAACTCTCCCAACAGCGTAGTACTGTTTTGTTTTTCTATTATATTTTTTAACTCTCCCAACAGCGTGGTATTGTTTTGTTTTTCTATTATATTTTTTAACTCTCCCAACAGCCTGGTATTGTTTTGTTTTTCTATTATATGTTTTAACTCTCCCAACAGCCTGGTATTGTTTTGTTTTTCTATTATATTTTTTAACTCTCCCAACAGCGTGGTATTGTTTTGTTTTTCTATTATATTTTTTAACTCTCCCAACAGCGTGGTATTGTTTTGTTTTTCAATTATATTTTTAACTCTCCCAACAGCGAAGTATTGTTTTGTTTTTCTATTATATTTTTAACTCTCCCAACCGCGTGGTATTCTTTTCTTTTTCTATTATATCTTTTAACTCTCCCAACAGCGTGGTATTGTTTTGTTTTTCTATTATATTTTTAACTCTCCCAACAGCGAAGTATTGTTTTGTTTTTCTATTATATTTTTAACTCTCCCAACCGCGTGGTATTCTTTTGTTTTTCTATTATATCTTTTAACTCTCCCAACAGCGTGGTATTGTTTTGTTTTTCTATTATATTTTTTAACTCTCCCAACAGCGTGGTGTTATTTTGTTTTTCTATTATATTATTTAACTCTCCCAACAGCGTGGTATTTTTTTGTTTTTCTATTATATTTTTAACTCTCCCAACAGCGTGGTATTGTTTTGTTTTTCTATTATATTTTTAACTCTCCCAACCGCGTGGTATTGTTTTGTTTTTCTATTATATTTGTTAACTCTCCCAACAGCGTGGTATTGTTTTGTTTTTCTATTGTATTTGTTAACTCTCCCAACAGCGAAGTATTGTTTTGTTTTTCTATTGTATTTGTTAACTCTCCCAACAGCGTGGTATTGTTTTGTTTTTCTATTGTATTTGTTAACTCTCCCAACAGCGTGGTAATGTTTTGTTTTTATATTATATTTTAACTCTCCCAACAGTGTGGTATTGTTTTGTTTATCTATTATATGTTTTCGCTCTCGCAACAGCGTGGTATTGTTTTGTTTTTCTATTTTATTTTTTACCTGTTCAGACAGTATTTTATATTTTTGTTTTTCTATTATATTTTTTACCTGTTCAGACAGTATTTTATTTTTGTTTTTATATTATATTTTTTACCTGTTCAGACAGTATTTTATTTTTGTTTTTGTATTATATTTTTTACCTGTTCAGACAGTATTATATTTTTGTTTTTCTATTATATTTTTTACCTGTTCAGACAGTATTTTATTTTTGTTTTTCTATTATATTTTTTACCTGTTCAGACAGTATTTTATTTTTGTTTTTCTATTATATTTTTTACCTGTTCAGACAGTATTTTATTTTTGTTTTTCATTTTATTATCTCTATCTTTATCTTTACAATATCAACATATCTCACGTGACTAATAAACTGATTCACTTCCTGATAAAAGAAAGATTTGAAGTATGAAGATTTGCTGTGACATCTGTTGAAAAAAATTGCAGGTAGGGAAAAGTGTCTTTACAAAGGAAGCTTCTTCATTGGCGTCAGTTGACTTTGAATATGACAAAGGGATACAGGAAACGTCTTCCTTCGTGTAAGTTGATTGTATATGTCAAAAAGGGATGTGTGCACACACATCGACAGTATTTATCATTCGGTCACTGACAAATTTGTCACAAGTCTACAAATATCATTCTACCTAATTTATATGGGAAGTCATGATAGTTGGGAAGATACATACTATGGATGTAGTCCTATAATATATCGCATCCCGTGCAACTCACTCGGAAAGGAGAGTACTTCATATATAAATATATACACAGAAGTGCCACTTGAATGGGTGGGTCAACAAAAATAATTCTACCTAATGAATATGGGAGGTCATGACAGTTGGAAAAAGGAATAACATGGATATAGTCTTAGGATATATCCTTTCTCGCGGAACTCATTGGCCAATTTGGGGAGGGGTACTTCCTAGCTAAAGGTATATACAGAAGTGCCACTGGAATGGGTACATCTTCAAATATCATTCTATCAAAATGAACTGTAAATCGTAGACATTTGGACAAACGAATGATATGGATGCAGGGCCTATGATATGTAGTGTCACGTACAACTCACAGGCGAGGTGGTACTTATTATACTAAGATTTATACTGAAGTGCCACTGAAATATGTAGGTCTACAAATGTCAATCTACAAAACGAAACTGTGGACGGTGGCGCGAAATTGTTAGGGGGCGCCGGGTGCGCCCCCCCCCCCCTTTATCCGCCTCTGAATGGGTACGTCTACAAATATCATTCTATCAAAATGAACTGTAAATCGTAGACAATTGGACAAAGGAAGAATATGGATGCAGGGCCTATGGTATGTAGTGTCACGTACAACTCACAGTCGAGGGGGTACTCCTTATACTAAGAATTCCTGTACAAAGATGTATACAGAGGTGCCACTGGAATGTGTACGTCTACAAATATCTTTCTACCAACTGTACATTAAACCCTTAACAACTGGAAAGAGGAATACTATGGAAGTAGGAACTATAATATATCGTATCTCATTCAACTCACTGTGGGGGGAGGGGTCATCTCTTGCAAGAAGATATATACAGAAGTGCCACTGGAATGGGTAGATCTATCAAAACTACGGTAAATCCTTAACAACTGGAAACATGAATAACATAGGTTTATTATATAAATGAGTTACAGAATGGTATATATATGTCTTTCGGTGTATCTGGTGGAACTACACTATCCCAAACTATGACATAACCTTTAACCTTCTGTATCGAAGTCACGAGTATCACTTCCTACAATAAATGTGCTAATTATAGATAGGGTCGACACATGTAAGTTGCTGCTAACATAAGATTGTATGAATATGGACAAGAACAAGCTAAAAAAACATTAAATGATGAAATAATAAAGACATAAAGAAATTGCATTGAAAATGAATATGTAAATCAGAAAGTTAAAAAGGGGTATATAATTCCGTGCCACGAGTGCATGTGGTCAACACATGTAAGTTGCTGTGAACATACGAAAACGAAATGAAATAATAAAGAAATAAAGAAATTTTATTGAAAATAAATATGTAAACAGAAAGTTTATAAAAGGGAGTATGTAATTCCGTGCCACAAGTGCCTGTGATTGGGTCGTAAATAATAATGATATAATGTATATCAGGATGTCATATTCCGACAAGTCCAGACAGCTTTTTCATTGCCAAGAAAAATCCTTCTATTTTCATGTTACAATTAATAATAAGGTGCAACATTACTGAGTTGGCGTCAAACAACAATCACTCACTCACTGAATATATCAAATTGGTGGGAGGGGATGTGTTCTTCTATTTTCTTGTTATAATTTATGATAAGGTGCAACATTGATCTATGTATGTTTATTTTAATCTAATTATATGAATAGGTCAACAATAACTAAAAAAATATATTTTGTTCTAAATTCACAATTGCTCAAACGAACATATCATGTATATGCTAAGCTGTATTATTTTTTGTACAGTACACATAACAGAACACACACAATTAGTGTACTTTTTTTCTCTCTCTCTCATTTTTGGTTCATTTTAATTATACAAACTAATTGTATTAGGCGGTACCTAAAGGTGTAGTGACCATTATATAAATATTGATGCACATTCTTTTAATTTCAAGTCCATCAATCGCATGTACCTCCCTAAAACAGGTTTTAACATTGAAAAAGCCCTTTGGCTTGTATTCCGGTCCACTACACAAAAACCTGGTATATCGGTTTGAACATAGGTTGGGAAGTGTTAAGTTGTTCTGAAGCTATTGCTCGGTGAAACCTCTCGGAGCAACTAATACATTGATTAACCTATGATAAAGATTGTGCCAGGCATAGTCTAGAGGTTAATACATAGAGCAGTGTTGAGACAGCTAATTAGTCTCAAATACTGGGTTAGACACATAGTTTGAAGTCATCTTCAATGGTTTATATGTGTTGGAGGTAACCGCGGGTCGCAATCATCTGACAAGGTTTATAGATAGCTTGAGCAGTGTTGAGACAGCTAATTAGTCTCAAGCCCTCGGTCAGACACATAGTTTGAAGATATCTTCAGTGGTTTATATGTGTTGGAGGTAACCTCGGGTCTCGTGCATCTGATAACGGTTTATTCATAGCTTGAGAAGTGTTTGAGAGATAAGGTGATTAGTATCAAACACGAGAATACATCGTGCCTCAGAGTCATAGTTTGAAGCATATCTACAGTGGTTTATATGTGTTTGAGGTAACCCCGGGTCTCAGGAAACTGATACGAACTACTATATATTAAATAAACGCCGAAACACGTTACAATAGATAAAGCCCTTTGGCTTGTATTCCGGTTCACTGAGGACTGAACTAAATATCTGCAAGTATGCATACAATAATATTACAATGTTGTAAATATTGTGAACATGAATAACAAAAACAAGAAAACAACAATCTGTTTTTAAATTAAACTTTCTGTGTCAACCGCTGTGTGTGTTACTGATCACTGGTAAATCCTGGATAACTTAAAGGCATACAGGCTGTCAGAATTGATTTTTTTGGGGGTTTATATTAAAAGTTGCCAATATTCGATGTTTTATGCTAATAAAATGTTCTGAACAAGAAGCCAGGTTTAAAAATATGCTATAATGTCGAAATTAGTGAAGTGAAAAGAATTCGAATATCTGTTGGTAAAATCGCCATTAACACGACCTAATTATAAGTCGGCTGCTTTTTCGAAGTTTGCCGAATACTGATAACTGCTATGAACAACCAGGAAACATGTTGCATGTAAATTCGTTAGAATTGATATAATTTAAGAAATATATCTATGAAATTGGATCCCGGGGTAATCGGTTAATATTATATAATGGTATTTAGTAAGAATGACACTTAATCGGAAATACGTGATGAAATCAATAAAAACAAACCCAGACTCTGCAAAGGGGCCCTATAAAGGGAAAATTGTAAAGAAATTGTATTGCATATTATTGACAACACTTGAGTTGTCTAGATAATAATTTTTTTTTTAGAAAAACAACAAATTTTAGTCTCTATTTTAAAAGATAAATCACTTTTGGTTTTCTCCTGAAAAAATACGCTTCGGCCGAAAAAAGATACTAAAATATGCTTACGTGTTGAAAAATGGAGTAGGTCGGTATAACATCTTTTTTTTTTTTTTTTTTACACAAAGCTTGCTGAATCCTCATTTTTTTGTGTCGTTTTCGTATATAATCCGTCAATATGTTTGTTCTTCCATGATTCGATTTGTGCCATGTGCTTTCTTCATCAACAAACAATTTCGCACATGTGCAAACGCTTTCTCGAATCAGTTTACTGTCAGTTCGTATGAATATTGCACGGGATGGATTCTTTACTGGATTCAAGAAAATAAATCAGCGACGTATTTCCTTCGTTCTAGGCTATTTACGTATGATATTATGAAAAAATTCAACTGCAATTAGTATAAAACATCGAATATTGGCAACTTTTAATTGTTAAAAAAAATTCAATTCCGACAGCCTATATGCCTTTAAATCTCGTGCAGAATGTTCTTAAATAAGGACCGCCAAAACCGGTTTACATCCATTGTATATAATACAATTGCAAAATCTCTATACAAAAATCATTACTCAAACCGCACATCAATACATGAATGGATACCTTTGAATATATGACTGGGTATATGATTCTTATATTGAAGGCATATGAAAATGGGGGTGTTTTTAAACTCTAGCGGCACCACCGTAAACACCTAAACACCTCTCCCACACACACACTAAGCAAACGCTTTCTACACCGCAATCCAATGGCACCACCGTAGTCATTTTTAGCTTAGGTTAAATTATGTACCCCCTCCCCAATCGCCACCAATCGACGAGTAGCTATGCTTCCTGCTTTATAAACTCCGTCCAAATATTTTTTTATGTTCGCGGACAATGTACGTATATTCTATATATAAACGTCTTGAAATATGAATAGTCTGTTATATCTAATAATGGCCAAATGTCTTATTTTAACAAAGTTCTCTATGGAGGTTTTATTTGTCAGACTTACTTATATTAAATCATGAAAACGGTTATATTTTAATAATAGACTTGATTGAAAGTGTTTAATAACAAGAATTATAACTGTTTAAGCTTCAGAATCAAATGGCGACATCGAACAAAACAATATTTCAAGATGACTGCTCTTATACATGTAAATTATTACTTGCAATAGTTTATGTCCGATGTTTTCTTTTCAGAAACGTTGATATGGCATCAGCAATAACAAAATGTTGTAACATCTGTGATCATGACAACGAATCTAAATTGGGGGCCACCTGGTGTCCGGAATGTGAGGATTTCCTGTGTACCGACTGTGACAGGCACCATTCAAGATCTTCATCAAGCAAACAACACATCGTAATTTTCATGGAAAATTACCAGAAATTACCCAGTTCTATTATATCCATAAAGAACAGGTGCACCAAACATGGCAGTAAGTACGAATTATATTGCTCGATTCATGACGTCCCTTGTTGCACTATGTGCATAAGAGATGATCATCGCCATTTCCAAGAATTACGTCCCATTCTTGAGGTAACAGAAAATGCAAAGTCATCGACGGCCATTTCGCACATCGAAAAAGATCTCGAAAACATCGACGCCGCATTTAAAAAAATGAAGTCAGATATCACAAATAATATTACTGAAATTGATCAACAAAAAAGAAAATTGTTGTACGATATTTCAGACATGCGCAAATCATTTAACGACCATTTAGATACAATTGAAAAACAAACAGTTGAAGAGATGGTGTCAGTAGAACAAAATTTACAAGTACAATTAAAGAATGTATTGGTTGCCATGGAAGCCAAAAGAACTGACTTTGATAATATCCGGTAAAATGTGAATAAAGTAAAAGAATATGCCAGTGACCTCCAGACTTTCATAGGAGTGAACGAAATGACCAGTTTTGTGGATGGAGAAGTTAAGAAACAGAAAGGGACATTCGATTATGACCTTTCTGAACTGAAGCTTGACTTTTCATCAGAATTGGAATCTTTTGTGAAAGATGTTTCTACATTTGGTGTGGTATCTGTTACAAAAAAGCATTGTAGTACCAGTCTTGTAAAAGAAGCTGAATTGCAAGCGCAGATTCCACAGGAAAGCAAGCTGGGTGTTACACCACAACTCACAAGAAAGACGACTATCGATTTTCAAACTAAGTATAAGGGGAGTGTCTGTATAGCAGGCTGTGACATATTACCGGATGGCAAATTTGTATTCACTGAACAAGAAGGCAACCGGTTGTTGATGATTTCTAATAACGGGAATTACGAAAAAGACATTGTCCGGTTTTCAGGTCTCCCGTATGAGGTTTCATACACAGGAGAAAACATCGTAGCTGTAACAATGTACGACAAACACGAAGTCGTATTTGTAAACGTCGTTACAACCAGCATTATAAACACGGTAGATGTTGGTCATCAATGTTGGGGAACTGATTTCAACATGAATCGTCTAGCCATCCGAGTAATACAAACATCTACATCAAGTCACATTGTATATCTAGACCCTAAAGGTAAATTGATTGATCGGATCAATATTCCCGGTGGGAACTCCACACACATATCATTGCGTGATGATTCCATTAAGTGTACGGACTGGAAAACCAATACGATTTACTGCTATACATTAACAGGACAACATATTTGGACCTTCAAAGATGAAAACGTCTTACGAGCACCAATAGGAATTGCTTTAGATAAAAATAGGAACGTTTATATGGCTGGTAGGGAGACCACCAACGTCGTTGTACTTTCACCTGATGGTAAAAACTGCAGAGAAATCTTAACCAAAAGTGATGGGTTGAATAAACCGTTTTCATTAAGTAACAACTTTGACCGTAACGAGCTCCTTGTATGCAATGTGAATGGTCCAGCATTTCATTTCTCTCTGCATTAAATGTATGATGTGCTACTGATGTTACCAATGTTGACAGAGAACTAATACAACTTATTGTAGTAATGCTGTAAAAGTAGTGTACATTGTAGTGAAACGTTGACAATGATGTCAATGAGAACTTACATTAATAAAACTAATGTTCTCCTCTTATAGGAAAAGGTAACCTTTGATGATTTTGACTATCCTGTTTAGGTCCTTTTGTTTTGTTGCTCCCAAAACTTTATAAATTATTTGGCGTTGCAATCTTTCATTTTTTTTTGCGTACCTGATGAAGTTTATTCCAGAAACACACCGTACGCATTAAATTTGATATACACGTTTTTGATATTTACATATATATAGAACTTGTGTATGAGAACTTATAAAGAACTTGTGTATAATCAGATCTTATAAAGAACTTGTGCATAATCAGAACTGATAAAGAACTTGTGTATAATCAGAACTTATAAATAACTTGTGTATAATCAGAACTTATAAAGAACTTGTGTATAATCAGAACTTATAAAGAACTTGTGTATAATCAGAACTTATAAAGAACTTGTGTATAATCAGAACTTATATAGGGCTTGTGTATAATTATAACTTATGTAGAACTTGTGTATATGATAAAATATTTTGGTCCTATTTCTAGCTGTATATTAATCTTAAAAATATTACTGGTATATGCATATAACCTAAAGGATATCTTTGAAAAACTTTAATGTGGGGGTGACATTTTTGTTATTTTGTAATAAAAATGGGAAAATACACTGCACGTCTCTTACCATCATCTGTAGTGAATATTACAGCATGAAATAGCAACCTCTTTAAGTGACATCAACAAATGTTCATTGTTAATAAAATTTGAAGATACCAAAGGGGTGATAAGAAACCGTAAATTGAAGATGGTCAGACAACACAATGATCAAAGGAGAAAAGACAACGATCTTCAAAGCACTATACAGAAAACTAAAGATCGAGCAATACAAACCCCACTCAAAACATGTGGTGAAATCAGGCTCCTCGGAAGAGTATCCAGATCTTTCTCCAGGGGCGGTACCCGTCCTGTTACTCTAGTTACAAACTAGAGGTGTATATATAATGATAATAAACTAAAAATGTGTGACGAGTGTCAACAGAAAAAATATCTAAGTACGTATATAATAAATTATAAATATATGCACTCCTTTCCAAAATAAAATGCAAATTACAAAAAAGTAGAAATAGTGAAATATTTTGAAGGTGATAATTAAGCTAATTAATTAAATATTTTATCAGATATTTGTCCATTTTTTCTGTCATGTTGGCGCCAGATATGTTTAATCGATTAAATGTTGCTTAGTCACAAGTGAGCAATATTTCTGATATATTCATGACGGAGAACATGTTTACACACAATGAGAAGAGTTTGAAGATACCAAGGGGAGCTAATCAGAATCCTTAATCATCGAAAAAGGACTGACAATGGCTAAAGGAAAACGAAATGACAAAAGGACAAACAATGATCTACAAAACACTACACAGAAAGCATATGATAGTGCACTAAACATCGGGATTGAACTCAGACCTGTACTCCTGAAGGGTTAGAAGTTCCTGTTCCACTAGTAGCAGCCGTCGTGTTAATCTAGTAACAAACCCGGTGATAAGTAATGAATATGGAACGGATGGTGGAGTGTTACGATTGGTGGAACATATTCGTGGTAAATTACGACAAATATATTCCTTAGCGGTTACACAAGACATGTAGGTGATCGTAAAATGTTTGAAGTGATGCTCAACCAATATATATACTTGGTTCAGTAGCTTCTTTGCTGCAGCAACCCTCTGGCAAAGTAAGTAGGACCCGGGTGGCTCAACGAGTTAGATAGTTGGATAGTTGGATTACCTAACAACTCATACAAACCTATCATCAATACGGCTTGGGTTCGGGCCCAGCTTTGTAAATTGCAAAAAAGTGCACTCGATTCGCAGCCGCAAGTGATAAAGTTTATCAGTTGCTTTCCCATGGTCGGTGGTTCTCTCCAAGTACTCCCGATTCATGTACCACTAAAACTGGTCGCCATGATATATCTGAGATATTGCTGAAAATGGCGTTAAAGTACCAACAAATAAAAAAATATGTCAAATAAATCCTGACAGGAATCACCAGCTCTGGAATATCGGATCAAGAGATATAAATCATGCGGTTGAAAGAGGTTATCTATGGATGGGATGTCCTGTTAACAAAACATGAATAAAGTGTTAAAAGAGGGTACTTTTGTATGGGATGTTCTGTTTGCAAGCAATACATCATGTGGTTAAAAGAGGGTACCTATTGACGGGATGTCCTGTTCATTAACACTGAATCACGTGGTTAAAAAGTGACACCTATGGATGGGATGTCCTCTTTGCAAGCAATAAATCATGTGGGTAAAAGAGGGTACATATGGATGGGATATTCTCTTTGTAAGCATTAAATCATGTGGATAAAAGAGGGTACCTATGGAGGGATGTCCGCTCTATTAACAGTAAATCACGTGCTTAAAAGGGGGTACCTATGCATGAGATGTCATGTTTATAAACAATGAATAACGTGGTTAAACGGTTGACGCGGTGACCTATGGATTGGATGTCCTGTTTACAAATATTAAATGATATGGTTGATAAATGATACTCATGGATGAGATGTCAGGATTGACACAAGTACAAATGCAGAGGATGGTTATGCTCTTTTATACCACTACAATCCGCAATAAACGTCCAGTCCGAATACGATGTATATAGCTCATCGACAGCTGCTGCATGTTGCATATTACCAGCAATGAGCATACAACGGTCAAAACATCAGAAATACATTTATCATCCCGCCATGACTGCTATGCGTGTGGCTAAGCGTGTCCCACAACTAGTGGACTCCCTCTACGAGACGTTGTTCTTCACTGCAAAGAAAGCAGGTCCTATTTATATACATACACGTGTTCAAGGAAATCACGTCCAATTTGTATACACGTGTTCAAAGAAATTAGTTCTTATATATATACATGTGTTCAAAGACATTAGGTCCTATTTATATACACGTGTTGAAAGAAATTAGGTTCTATTTATATACACGTGGTCAAAAAGCTAGGTCCAATCTAAATACACGTGTTCACATAAATTAGATCTTATTTATATACACGTGCTCACAGGATTTAGGTCCTATTTATATACACGTGTTCAAGGAAGTTATGACCTATTTATATACACGTGTTTAAAGAAACTGGGTCCTATTTATATGCAGGTGTTCAAAGAAATTAGGTTCTATTTATATACACCTGTTCAAAGAAATTGGGTTCTATTTATATACACGTGTTTAAAGAAATTAGGTCCTATATATATACACGTGTTCAAAGAAATTAGGTCCTATTCATTTACACTTGTTCAAAGAAATTAGGTATTATTTATATGCATGTGTTCAAAGAAATTATGTCATATTTATATACGCGTGTTCATAGAAATTATGTCTCATTTATATACACATGCTTAAAGAAATTAGGTCGTATTTATATACACGAGTTCAATAAAGAGTTCAGTTATTATGATTAATATTTATTCTGCTTGATCTGATAAATAAGGAAATTCAAATAATAAAAAAACGAGTCAACAAATCTATCTATTTCAAGAGTTTCAAGTGTTCACCATCCTCTGTTCTATGTATAAAGCATTTCCTCTTCTTGGTTATGTGCTACGAGCTTTATCATGACGTTCGTTTTCATATCAGATTGAAAACAAACAGTATTATTTATCAAAATGTTCAAGTCGTGTAATAAAGTATTCTCAGACTCAATAGAGATATCCGACTGTGTCCCACTTTCATCTGACATTGAACAGGGACCAGGGTTCATCACAGTACCGGATATTAACAACAATACAGCTATGATTATAAACATGAAAACGCAGTGTTATTTTGTACTATCTGGGTTTTGTGCGCGCTTCCTTGTGTACGGATGTAGTTTAGCTGGTAGGTTTTAATGTGTTTTGACTTGGCAAAATACTGTTCATAACAGTGGTGTATTGTGCAAAACAGAAAAGAAAACACAGCAGAAACTACTTTCCATTAAGGAGCACCTGTATTCTCACCATTTTTAGTGGGGTTCGTGTTACTCGATCTTTAGTTTTATATGTAATACTTTGTAGATCGTTGTAGTCCTGTTTCTTTGCGTTTTGTCTGTCCTTCTTTGATTTACGAATTCTGTCTGTTTACCACTTTAGCATCTTCAAACTCTTCTTTTGTCTTTTTCTTTTGACAAGTGTGTTGCTTGTCCTTTGATTTACGGATTCTGATTACTTCTTTGGTATCTTCAAATCTTGAACATAATGAATACCTAACAAAAGACTTGGAGCTATGAGGGCCCACCTCAGTTTTGTACCTTAAAGCCTCTCTCTCTTTATCGTAATAAGTTCGTATAATTTCCCCTTGACTGTAGTACTGTGGAAAGAACATATTCTGCTCCTATAAATATCAAGTGATATACAAATTAGGTTATACGGTATTTAAATATCTTTCCGAACAAGAAAAACAAAGGACCTAAACAGGATATCCAAACTTGGATAAGGTCCCTATGCATGAGCGAGAAGAACCTTCCTAAACAATAGGGATTACCGTCGTTTTTTGTAGGGTTTCTCAATATTTAGCTAAGACGATGGGTGCTAACTTCTAGAGCTAATTTTACCACGGTTTATAGTGGGGTTCGTGCTACTAAACCTTTAGTCAACACGACGGGTGTAACTAGTGGAGCAGTAATTGCTAACTTCTAGAGCAGCTAATTTTACCAATGTTTATAGTGGAATTCGTTCTGCTAAACCTTTAGTTTTCTGGGTAATGCTTTGTAGATCATTATTTGTCCCTTTTAGCTCACCTTGCAAAAAGGCAATGTGAACTTTTCCCATCACTTGGCGTCCGCCGTCCGTTGTCTGTCGTCCGTTAACTTTTCACATCTTAATATTCTCCTCTGAAACTGCTCAGCCAAATGAACTAAAACTTGGTAGGAAGCATATATGGAATGCCCGCCCTCAAAATTGCATATTTTTATCATGATCCATTCACAAACATGGCTGCCACAGGCAATTATTTTTTCTGATTGATTGATTTCTACTGAGCCCACTGAGCCTCTAGTTTAGATGTACAGTCTGGAGCACGAAATAAATGGACAAAGATATGTCAATCACCAAGCGGAAGGATTGCCTCCTGAATTTATTGGAAAGAAGCGTTGCAGACATTTACGTATGACCCCAGAGCTACAATTGGTTGATAATTAACACGTCAATACGGAATTGCAATTTAAGATTTAAGGGGAACGGAACATGTTCTTTTGGGAACATGGAAAAGACACCACCCTACCCCTCAAGATAAATAGTCATTTCCTAAGACTTGTAGCATTATAGATCGGGAGTAGGATTATTCAAAGATATGCATTTTCATTATCGGCATTAAGAAAATACACACAATGAAATCAAAAACCTTTTCTTTGGTCCAACTATAAAATATAATGAACGACAATAATATTGTCTTGATTATTAATGTAAATACTTTGTGTAAGCTGTTAAGACACATGTATTCAACATATGTTAAGACAAGAACCATCGTAAGTGATTGATTCCTGTTTACAAGCGTATATTTTATTACTTAATATATGTCTATGTTCTTCTGCAGCAAATATAAATCTTAGTCCCGATAATTATTGATACACAGTTGATTTTTGTACACGGGAGTAAAAGCACAATTTCTAAAATAAAACCTGACTGTTAACTTACAATACTTCACGATATCAATATTCGCAGGAAGCACGAACAATTCTTATTACATCAAGATTATTCAAGTATGCTCAATATGTTCCTCCTCTAGATCAGTAATAGACCACATTTTTTATGTAATAATGGTAAACTATAAGCCAATCCAGGTGTTATCGAGATTAGCATTAGTGACCATCTCATAACTTGTTGCACCAGAAAAACCACCAAAGAACACACGGAAAACATAGCATGGTTCGTATAATATCACTGAAGAGTTATTTGAAAAAAAAAGTTCAAAGAAAATACTCAATCAAATTGACTAGTCGGAACTCTATGCAGAAATGTTAACCATGCAGTTCTGTAGCATCGTATAAAAATATAAAACAATAAGGAAAATTCAGATCCATGGATGATGTCAAAAATATCAAATAATATTAAAAAACGTGACACTTGATTAATATCATATACAACATCAGGAAGTAAACATTTATATTTGAGACACTTTAGAATGTTTAATTTAGTACAACATTATGGGAACAACTCAAAACTTAGTTTTAATAGCATGTACGTTTTGATATAAAATAACTTTAAACACACAAAAAAAATGAATTTACATCATATAATATTGTCATCCCCTTGGGAAACCTTATACATGGAGGTTTTGTAAATTTTTTATGCAGATCCCGGTTTGGTCATGATATAATTCATATTTGATAAGGGTTAACCCCTTTGAAAGGAAGTTTTTTTCAATTGCTTGGTTTTCCGATACAAGGAAGATTTTATGTTTTTTTTTTTTAAGTTTCCACGAAAGGGGGTTAACAGTATGTTCAGTCTATCAAACAAGAAACAACAAAACTGATTAAATGTTTTCATTTAAGCCGAAGGTAAATATATTAACATATACTACATTACTCTAAATTTGAAATTCAAACACGAGCCAAATGTATATGCGAGTGAAGTTTTGCAATTAAAATGTATTT
>MJUT01012276.1:127724-140277 GCA_002080005.1 Gigantidas platifrons | reverse complement strand
ATTATTTGGAGAATTGGAGGAGGGGACCAAGTTTCCTTTTGTCCTGGGGCCCAAAAATTTCTCTTGGCGGCCCTGCGAGGGGATTTATGGTAATACGAATTGAACGAAATCACACATATTTTCCTGGAACAAGCAAAAGCCTTTATTGCTGTTCTTCATATTGAAGTCGTAACAAGGCCTTACGTCATGAGTAAAACATCATGCTTCATTGTACGCACCTTCGATGTGAAGCATCATGCCGCACATGGTACAATTTTAATCAATTTCGGTTCAGAAAAGAGGTCCTATATTTTCTAATTCCCAAGAGCGTCCGGGGGACTTCGCCCCCGATCTCCCCACCGGGCGCTGCCCTCGCCAGGAAATGCCCCCCAACGTAAAATCCTGGATCCCCGCCTGATATGTGTATTATTTTGTATGGAGAAGACAAGTCCATACGTTGTGATAACTTTTTTTTCAATCCCATTGCTGTTTTATTTGCAATAAAATAATATTAAATCTAACCAATGTCCCCCCTTTTTTTTCTAACTTTCAGTTAACATATTTATTTTCATTGAAATGTCTTTATTATTTTATTTCTTTTCTTACTTTAATTAACTTGTTCGCGTCAATATCCATCCAATCTTATGGTAACAGCAGCTTGCATGTTCCGACCTTTTATACCCTAATATGTAAACATGCACATCAAGCTGGAAAAAGGGAGGTAATTCAATGTCACATGCGTCTGTGTCTGTGAGAACACTTGCAAGCCAAAATATATGAGAGTGAACAATTAAAATGTTTGTATTATTGCAACAGAAGCATCGACTTTATACATTCTACATTTAAACGTTGACATTTAAAACATTCTTTGTTTCGTTTTATTTATAGTACACTATCATCATATCTGCTTATTCACTTCCTGGTAGACGAAAGTTTTGACGTATGCAGATTTGCTGTGACATCTTTTGATATAATTACAGGTATGGACATATGTTTTGTAAACAGAAATCGTCTTCCTTGGTGTCAGTTAGAGCTTGTTGACAGTTTATGTCAAAACGGGGTGTGCACACAGACAAAGAAAATAGCATTTATCATTCGGTCAGTGACAAATTTGTCACAGCCCGACACAGGTCTACACATATCAAACTGTACGGGAAATATTAACACTGGGGAAGAGAAATAATATGAACAAGATATATATAAATGAGTTACTCTATGGTATATATCTGTCTTTGGGTGTATCTTGTGCAACTACAAGATTCCAAACTATGATATAACCTTTAACCTTCTGTATCGAAGGCACGAGTATCACTTCCTACAATAACGTACTAATTATATATAGGGTCGACACATACAATAGGTTGCTGTGAACATAAGATTGTATGAATATGGACACGAACAAGTTAAAATAAGGAAAAAGAGATGAAATAATAAAGAAATAAAGGAATGTTATTGAAAATCAATATGTAAACAGAATACTTAATAAAGAGGGAAAAAGGGGGGGGGGGTTAATTCCGTGCCACGAGTTCATGTGATTGGGTCGTACATATCCACTTCAAAATATTGATATATCAGGATGTCATATTCCTACAAGTCCATACAGTTTTTTTATTGCCAAGACAAATCCTTCTATTTTCATGTTACAATTTATAATAAGGTGCAAAGTTGCTGAGTTGGCCATATCCAGAAATTGATGGTACTTTTCTCATAAGTATTCATCATATTTAAATTAGATTTTGATCACGTGACTGCATTTTCAAGCTGGATGGATTGATCCTCAGATTTCTCAAATAATTGCTTATAACACGGAAATGTATTGCTTCCGTCAACGGCTCAATAATTAACATGTTATTGTTGATTTCCGCAAAGTTTTTCGTCTGCTAAAATACAAATAGTTTTGTTGTTTTCTTTCAAATTTAGACATTTTTTGAACTTGCGTGCTTGCAAAAATTGAATTTTTTTATTTATCATGGGAACCTCGAGTTTAGAAGCTATAAATATAAGGTTTGTGAATAGTAATTTATCCAGAGTTCAGGGATCCAAATTAATTCCGGCAAGTTGACCACAAAATATTATTCGTTGGTAAATTTGGTGTCGAACTCCACCAATTTCATGTATTTCAGACATTTTACATAGACTGTAAAGGCCAGTGTAAGGGTTTGCCGCCTCGGATTTTCATACACTCCAGGAACCTCGAATATTTCACGGTTGTCATTCATTTTTATCTCATTTAACTTGGCTTAATTCAAAGTCCCATTTTCAATTCCAGCAATTAACATGCATGCAGTTATAAAAATTATCTTCTATATAGATCATATAAAAATGCAGACAATTGAGTTGCCGCCATCTTAGATATGCAAATTAGCAAATGTAATGTCATTTCTGGATATGCGTTAAACTACAATCATTCAATCACTCAATATATCAAATTAGTTGGAGGTGGTACATTCTTCTATCTTCATGTTATAATTTAATAATAAGGCAGAAAATTGATCTATGCATGTCTATTTTAATCTATTTATAAGAATAGGTAAACAATACCTGCATTCTATAAGGATATAGGTATGGTTCTCATATTGAGGGCATATATGAAAATAGAGGTCTTTTTAAACTCCAGTGGCACCACCGTAAGCAATTTTATCTTAGGTTTAGTTTAGTTAGTTTAAACATATTTTATATGCTCAAATATGCAAAAACGATAAGACACAAGTAAAACAAACTTAAGAAGTCTTCACCCATATACAATAAGTTACAACATTATTTGATAGAGCATGCATGCATATGAATAGTTCTTACATTATTATGTGTAAATTGGAAACGAACAATTTACACACTCACAAAATAACACCACTGCCATCGACGACTAGTTATTCTTCCTGTTTTATAAGCTCTGTACAAATATAGTTTATATTCATACAATGTTCGTATATTCTATATATAAACGTCATCATAACGTACAGTTAGTTATATATGGTAATGGCCAAACATCTTATGTTAACACAGTTCTCTATGGAGGATTTTTTGTTAGACGTCCATTTATTGAAATGATGTAACGGTCATTTCTAATTGTAAATTTGATTCAAGGTATTATTAATAAGCATTATAACTGATAAGTTTTAGAATCAAATACATTGCCGACACCCAACAAAACAATATTTAAGATGGCTGCTCTTATACATGTACATTATATTTACTATCAATAGTTTATGTTCGATGTTTTGTTTGCAGAAAAGTTGTCATGGCAACAGCAGCGACACAATATTGCAACATTTGTGATCATGACAACAAATCTCAATTGGCTGCCACCTGGTGTCCGGAATGTGAGGATTTCCTGTGTACTGACTGTAACAGGCACCATGCCAGATCTTCAGCAAGTAAAAAACACATCGTAATTTCCATGGAATATTACCAGAAATTATCCAGTTCTATTCTATCTATAAAAAACAGATGCAACAAACATGGCAATAAGTACGAATTTTACTGCTCGGATCATGGCGACCCTTGCTGCTTTATGTGCACAAGAGATGATCATCGTCATTGCCAAAAATTACGTCCCAATCTTGAAGTAACAGAAAATGCCAAGTCATCGACGGCCATTGCGCACATTGAAAGAGATCTCAAATACATCGAAGCTGCATTTGAAAAAGTAAAGTCAGATATCACAAATAATATTTCTGATATTGACAAGCATAAAAGAAAATGTTTGTCCGATATTTCAGACATGCGCAAATCACTTAACGACCATTTAGATAAAATTGAAAAACAAACAGTTGAAGAGATGGTGTCAGAAGAACAAAATTTACAAGTACAATTAAAGAAAGTATTGGTTGTCATGGAAACCAAAAGAACTGACTTTGATAATATTCGGCAAGATGTGAATAAAGTAAAGAAATATGCTAGTGATCTCCAGGCTTTCATAGGTGTGAACGAAATGACGAGCATTGTTGATGGAGAAGTTAAGAAACAGAAAGGGGCATTCAATTATGACCTTTTTGAACTGAAGCTTGACCTTTTATCAGAACTGGAATCTTTTGTGAAAAATGTTTCTAAATTTGGTGTTGTATCTGTTACAAAAAAACATTGTAGTACCAGTCTTGTGAAAGAAGCTGAATTTCAAGCGCAGATTCCACAAGAAAGTAAGCTGGGTGTTACACCACAACTCACAAGAAAGACGACTGTCGATTTTCAAACTAAGGTTAAGGGGAATATCTGGTTAACAGGCTGTGACATCTTACCAGATGGTCAACTTGCATTCGCTGACCAAGAAGGCAAACGGTTGTTGATGTTTTCTAATAACGGAAATTACGAAAAAGACATTGTCCTGTTTTCAGGTAAACCGTGTGATGTTTCATACACAGGAGAAAACATTGTAGCTGTTACAACTTACGACAATCATGAAGTCGTATTTGTAAACGTCATTACAAACAGCATTATAAACACGGTAGATGTTGGTCATCAATGTTGGGGAACCGATTTCGACATGAATCATCTAGCCATTCGAGTAATACCAACATCTACATCAAGTTACATTGCATACTTAGATCCTACAGGTAAATTGAATGATCGGGTCAATATTCCTGGTAGGTACTCCACACGCATATCATTACGTGATGGTACCATTAAGTGTACGAACTGGGATACAAATACGATTTACTGTTATACATTAACAGGACAACAGATTTGGACCTTCAAAGACGTAAACGTCTTACTAGCACCAGTGGGAATTGCCTTAGATAAAAATAGGAACGTTTATGTGGCTGGTAAAGGAACAAACAACGTTGTTGTACTTTCACCTGATGGTAAAAACTGTAGACAAATCTTAACCGACAGTGACGGGTTGAATGACCCGTTTTCATTATGTATCAACATTGACCGTAACGAGCTCCTGGTATGTAATGCGAGAGGTCCAGCATTTGTTTTCTCTCTGCATTAAATGTATGCTGTGCTATTGGTGTAAAGGTAGTGTACATTGTAGTGAATATTTGACAGTGATGTTGATGAGAACTTATATTAATAAAACTAAGCTTCTCCTCTAAAAGGAAAATGTAACCTCTGCCGATTTTGACTATCCTGTTTACGTCATTTTGTTTTATTGCTCCCAAAATTTTGAAAATTATTTGGCTTTGCAAGTTTTCATTTTTTTTTTTGCGTACCTGATGAAGTTTATCAAAGAGACACGCCGTGCACATTAAATTTGATATCAACATTTTTAATATTTATTTATATAGCACTTGTATATGAGAACTTATAAAGAACCTGTGTATAATCAGAACTTATAAAGAACTTGTGTATAATCAGAACTTATAAAGAACTTGTGTATAATCAGAACTTATAAAGAACTTGTGTATAATCAGAACTTATAAAGAACTTCTGTATAATGAGAACTTATATAGGGCTTGTGTATAATCAGAACTTATAAAGAACATGTGTATAATCAGAACTTATAAAGAACTTGTGTATAATCAGAACTTATATAGGGCTTGTGTATAGTTAGAACTTATAAAGAACTTGTGTATAATCAGAACTTATAAAGAACTTCTGTATAATGAGAACTTATATAGGGCTTGTGTATAATCAGAACTTATAAAGAACTTGTGTATAATCAGAACTTATATAAGCTTTGTGTATAGTTAGAACTTGTATAGAACGTGTGTATATGATAAAATATGATGGTCCTATTTCTAGCTGTAGATTAATCTTTAAAATATTACTCGTATATGAAATTGTAGATATAATAGTGTCCTATGTTAAAGTGTTCCCCTAACAATATTTCATAGAGATTGCGATATGAAATAGTGTCCGGTGCTATGAAATTGTGGGTAGGGTTAGGGTTGCAAAAATGTCTACTGGACACTATAACAAATGTAAAAGTGTCCGGCGGACACTTTGAACTAGAGGACACAATTAAATGCTACATACATAAGTTAAAGGATATCTTAGAAAAACTTTAATGTGGGGGTGACATTTGTTTTTCATTTTGTAATAAAAATGGGAAAATATACTGCACGTCTCTTACCATCATCTGTAGTAAATATTACAGCATGAAATAGCAACCTCTTAAAGGGACATTAACAAATGGTCATTGTTGAGAAAAGTTTGAGGATACCAAAGTGGTGATAAGAAACCGTAAATTAAGGATGGTCAGACAACACAATGACCATAGGAAAAAAGACAACGATCTTCAAAACACTACACGGAAAACTAAAGATCGACCAACATGAACCCCACACAAAACCGGTGGTGAACTCATATGCTCCGGACGAGTAGGCAGTTCCTGTTCCAGATGTGGCACATGTCGTGTTATTCTTGTTACAAACCGGTGGTCAACTCATGTGCCCCCGGAAGAGTAGATAGTTCCTGCTCCATATGTGACACCCGTCGTGTTATTCTTGTTACAAACCGGTGGTGAAATCATGTGCTCCGGAAGAGTAGGCAGTCCCTGCTCCATATGTGGCACCTGTCGTGTTATTCTTGTTACAAACCGGTGGTGAACTCATGTGCTCCGGATGAGTAGGAGTCCCTGCTCCATATGTGACACCTGTCGTGTTATTCTTGTTACAAACAAGTGGTGAACGCATGTGCCTCCGGAAGAGTAGGCAGTCCCTGCTCCATATGTGGCACCAGTCGTGTTATTCTTGTTACAAACTAGGGGTGTATTTAATGATAATGAACTAAATATGTGTGGAGAGTGTCAAAATAAAAAAATATCTATGTAATTATTAAATTACAAATGTATTTATTCCTTAACAAAATTAAGCACATTACAAAAAAGTAAAAAAATAGTTAAATACATTGTATTTTGAAGGTTATAATTAGGCTAATTAATTAAACATTTTTTCAGAAATGTATCCATTTTTTCTGTCATGTTGGCGCCAGATATGCTTAATTGATTTAATGTTGTTTAATCACAAGTCAGCAAACTAACGATCGAGCAATACTATCCCCACTAAAACCGGGAATGAACTCAGATACTCAAGAAGGGAAAGCAGTTCCTGCTCCACCAGTGGTACCCGTCGTGTTACTCTAGCTACATATTTGGCCATTAGTCATGAAAGAGGAACGGACCGTGAAGTGATTACGGTACGTGTAACATATCCGGTGTACATTGCGACAAAGATATTCCGTAATGGTGAAGCAAGTCATCGTGGTAACCGTACAACTTTCGAAGTGATGCTTAACCAATAGGTATCGTTGGTTCAGCAGCCTCCTTGACAGCAGCATCAACCCTTTGTCAAGGAAATCCTGACAGGACCCACAAGCTCTGGAATATCGGATCAACTGAGAGTTAAATCATGCGGTTGAAAGAGGGCATCTATGGATGTGATGTCATGTTTACAAACAATAAAGCACGTGGATAAAAGGGGAACATATGGATCGGATGTCCTGTTTACTAACAATAAATCACGTCGCTAAATTGAGTACATATGAATGGGATGTCATGGTTCCAAGCAATAAATTAGGTGGTTAAATGGGATACCTATGGATGGGATCTCCTGTTTCCAAACAATGAATCAACTGGATAAAAGGGGACACCTATGAAGTCATGTATACAAACAATAAATCACGTTGCTACAAGGGCATGTTTACAAATAATTAATCAAATGGTCAAAGAGTCTTCATAAAGGGCACAATACAACTTTGAAGATATTAAAGAGGTAATAAGAAGCCTTAAATATACGAAGGACATACAATACAAAGAAAAAAGACAAAGGGACACACAATAATCTACAAAATACTAAACAGAAAACTAAAGATCAAGGAACACAATCCAACTAAAAACCGAGAGTGAACTCATGCGCTCCGGAAAGCTAATCTGTTACCGCTCCACATGTACCACCCGTTGTTACTTCTGTTATAACCCTGGTGATGGCCCATGAATGAGGAAAGGACCGAATTTGATTACGACAAGCGGAGCATACCCTAGGTAGTTTTTAACACAGTTATCCCGTATCAATATGTTCCGGGAATGCTTCTATGTATAAACGGAAATTTCACAAAGTCAAAATTGAAATCGTCACTCTTGTCGTATTGTTTTAACGGCCCCTCAGTGTCATTTTCATGGCGTATGTTAAGGCAGGAAGCAGACCTAGCTGTATCTGTGGTATCCTTTATTCAACCTGAATGGGATAGATTCGATCAACAAAATCAAGAAGCTTAGTATTATTTTATGAGGGGGCCCGGGTGTCTCAATGAGTTTGGTTGTTGGATCTAACAACTCATACAAGCCTATCACCAATACGGAGTGGCTTCGCAACCGGCTTTGTAAATTACAAAAAAGGATGCACTCGACTCGCAGCCGCTAGTGATAACGTTTACCAGTAGCTTGTCCAGGGTCGGTGGTTCTCTCCGGGTACTCCGGCTTCCTCCACCTCTAAAACTGGCCATGATATAGTTGAAATGTTGCTGAAAGAGGCGCTAAACACCAAAAAATTAAAATTAAAATATTATTTTATGGAAGGATATTTGAAAGGAGTATATAACATTTCATACAATTCATGCAGTTTTGACTCAGTTTTATCCTTGAAATACATTCACGTGTTTACTTACGGACTTCTACTAACTCTTACGGTTTCGAATTCCAAAATTTAAACTAGAAATTTTTAATACATTTTTAAAAACAATAATAATAATCGTTATGGGTTATTAATGAACCAAAATTAATTGATTTTTTCTCGGAATGGAGACTAAAAGTGCCCCAAATTCCAAGATTCTACGTGTTTAGAAGACATATTCAACACTTGATATAGTGAAACAAGACACATTTTAAACATACCATTAGACCAACACATTACAGTTTCGCTCTTTGTATCCATTTTGTTCGATCTGTAGCCATGCACCTTTATTTGCCGTGGAAAAATCTCAGATTCCCACACAATAGCGTAAATCTGGCTTATGCAAATGTTTTAAAAGTTTGTGTATTTGACCGTTTAACAGATACAGCTGTATGGCAAAGCGCCACATCCATCTATACTATAGTGATAACATTTATTGACACAGTCCACAGACAATACAGAATAGAACACGAAGAAATTCGCATTCATTTGTTTAAGTTGTTTCTTGTTTATGATATGTTTTGCAATTCTTTGTCGTTGACTAAACGCCTTGAGTTTAAGCGAGGTTAAATTGATCACATTATACTACTGCCAGTCAGTGCTCGTTTTCAACTGACTATTAGCTAAGGTGGTATAATATGTTGGTAAGAGACTGTTATTCTTAGGATTCTTTATTTATATCCGATGTTATACTTTCCCGGGTACAGTCAAAGGTCTTGGCTCGCGTTGTCTCAATCACACCATCATGTCATAAGACAAGTTTGAAGGTATCAAAGGGGTAATCAGAATTTGTAAACTGACGAAGGACATACAACACAATAGTCAAAAGAACAAGGACAAAAGGACAAACAACGATCCACATTGTACATTAAACTAAATATCGAGAGCAATGAGCCCCAATAAAAACAGGATGTGAACTCGTGTGCTCCGGAAGGGCAAGCACTAGTATATAACTTCCATATATCCATATATTGTTGAACGTATTCTAGTCCGAATAAGCACGAAATATTAACCGCTGGTTGTTATGCAATAGTTTTGTTCTCTGTAGCCCTTTACTTCAATCTAAAATTATATCTCCTCGTGTAACCAACAATCAATTAATCGTTGTTCGTGCCGCTGACGTCCTATTTTTGTCGAGGCTGGGATCGGACCGATAGTTCAGTAAAGATTTAAAGAAATGAAATAATAATATCTACATACTTTATACTTGTATACTAGTAATTGACAATTTATTCATTGATGCCTTGTATTTGTGAGTAGAAAAGGTATATATATGTATAGTAGAATTTATCATCATTTAACAATTACAAGATTCTGTTTATATCGGCGATAGTCGTCATCTTTAACTTGTCAATTGCGAAATATTGAAGACCTTGTGTTGTCCTGGAGATTTTTTTAAATAACAATCAAAGCACTGTTTCGTTGAATATTTGGGATTTTGTATGTTAAATCACTTAAATGTGTTACGGTATTTCATGTATAATTAGCAAATATCTATTGGTCTATCGCCCTAGAAATTATTCGGTCGTCATCACGATCTGGTTGACCGCAGCGAAATATCCATATCTCAAATGAAAATGGATATTTTTTTTTTTCGTACATGTTTGTCTTTCCTCTATCACTGTAAATACTTTTACCGGACTTGACTGTATATATAAGTAACACGGTGGTTACCTTATAAGAAGCAGTAAGTGCTTACTCTTTGCGAGCACCTGCATTCCTCATCGGCTTCTTGGTTGGGTCCGTGTTGCTCACTTTTTTTATGTTGTCCTATTATGTGTCTTTACGTTCGGAATTCCATGTTATGATGTATGTTATGATTTTTGCATACAAACGATGGTCTTTATCTTGACAGTTGTTTGTAGGAGGGTTCATGTCTTATTTACGTTAGTTGTATTTGTATACATATAGTGCTGTCAAACACATATTGTGTTGTGTTTTTGTTTTGTTTGTCTTTGTTTTGTGTCTTGTTTACCCAATGTTGTAACTTTTTCTTGCTTGTCCATTTTTGTTCTCTCATAGAGAGTAACATACTTTCCACCAGTCTTGCTTTTCCAATTTTGATTTCAATATATACCTCCACTGATTTATTTCCTTCCTTTATTCAGTTGCAGTCTGCAGTTTTAACGTCTTGAATATTAGGTATCCGTTCTATTTTATGACATTGCAATGCAAATATATCGGTTTAAGTATTATATATACCATGGATCTTACGAATTAACTTATTTAAACCAACGAATCCGAAGGATGAGCTGGTTTAAATAAGTTAATGAGCAAGATCTATGGTATATATGGTTTGTAACAGAAATCAATATTGGTTGCTTTCGTCGAGGTCCGCGATAATTATGGAATAACATGTAGATCTTTATATTAAACCATGACTTCAGATCCTCCCACTTCCATAGAAACTTAACTATTATTCTGATGTGATGTAAAAATCATGGAATAACATCAAGATCTTCATGTTAGACCATGGTTTGTAAAAGTTCACTATTTTTGAGTTGATTACTGCATAAAAACATCAAAGGAAAAATGCGTATTTATGTTACAATACATGTTTATGCAAAAATAGACTACAATTACGTCAGATTAATGGCATTGTCTAAGACTTCTTTACCTGAATAAAACAAGCATCACTGAAAAATCCTAATACATGTATAGAGATTTATAGTACTGGTCATCTGTTTGCTGGTGACGGTCCGATAGTTCGAAGGTCCTATAGTCAGTAGCTCTCATAGTCTGACACCCAAGCACATTTGTTTGTATTCTAACGGGAGCTTGATAAACGGTTTACACCCCGTTTTTAATCATTTTCAGTGAATAGTTTTTGAATATCAAAGTTGATTCAAGATGGATTCACTTTGTTAAAATTCGGATATCTAACTTCACGGTAGTACAGTGGATTAAAATACACAAGCTAGCTACAATAGTGAGTTTTTGGACCAAGGTGGCGACTGTTACAAATGGGTATTGACTCTAACTACAATTTCATTTAAGCATATATATTATACATATATTTCTTCCGTTAGTTTTATTTATTCTTTAATTTTTTTTTTAAAGTAATTTAAATTCGGAATCATGAAATATCTAATAGCGTTGCTACTAAATGCATGCATACTGACAAATAAGCTGTGATTCGTTGCTTTCTTATATAAAAAAACCCTTTGTACAATAGAAAGTATCAATTTTTTCACTGGAGAGGATGTTGAATATTATGTTTTCATTATCAGTTTAAAATAAACGTTTTTCCAACATTGCATTGTAAAGGTTTGTGTCTTTGCTTTATCTCTATAAGGAAAGAACGTATGATACTATGAGATCTGAAATTAAAAAAATATATTATGTATTTATATCAAGCATCACGATTTTCGCCAATGTACGAAACTCAAGGTCGACGTGCAACTCTTTTTATGGCATAAAAGTTTTCTCATTGGGAACCACTGCACACAACTTAATCAACTTTGGACTACTATAGCTTGTTATGTCCAGCTTAGCTCTTTTAACCTATATTGAAAAACAAATTACTTCCATACATTTTTTTAAAACAGCTACACAATATGTAAATGGATTCAAACTAAATTCGGTATCAACATGTGTATCCTTCAAAGGATGTATATAGTCGATCTTGTTAGAAGAGTTTGAAGATACCAAAGGGGCAATCAGGTTCAATATATCGAAAAACAGACAACACAATGGCCAAAAGAAAAAAGAACAAAAGGGAAAACAACGATCTACAAAACATACATATAAAACTAAGTAACAAAAATCCCACTAAATACCGGGGGCGAACTCAGGTGCTCCGGGAGGATAAGCAGTACCTGCTCCACTAGCGGCACCCGTCGTGTTAATCTAGATACAAACCCAGTAATAAGCCGTGAATGAGGAATGGCCCGGGTAGTGTTTGCGACAAGTGGAACATATTCGTGGTCACTTGTGACACAGATATATTCCATAACGGTAAGCCATGTCATGGTGGCGACCGTAACATTTTCGAAGTGATGACTTCAACTTTACCAACAGGA
>MJUT01012276.1:74001-106047 GCA_002080005.1 Gigantidas platifrons | reverse complement strand
TTGACAATCCAGAGACACTAGCAACAGAGGGGCATACAAGAAACAAGACGAACACAAATAAACGTGAGAGAAAACCAAAGAAGCTATTGACAGTTGACAATCCAGAGACACTAGCAACAGAGGGGCATACACGAAACAAGATGAAGACAAATAGAAAACCAAATCACAACACAAAATACTAAGAAGATGAACACCACTAACCCCACCAAAATAGTTGTAAGATCACAGGTCAAATAGTGGTCAACGCAGTAATAAATTTAGTGAAGAGTATCGTGTACCATCTACCATCCAGGTGTGCACGACGGTAAAGCAGTTCGTGCCTCCTGCATCCGGATGAAGGTTATTCCAGACATAAGTTTTACACACGAAATTATACATCTACGATTTTCCAGAAAATATTTGTTCTCTACTACTTAGCGGATACCCCCAAACTCATTAAGCGGAATGGAATAGGGGACCTCTAGACAGTTTGTAATGGAAGACATTACTTTGGATTTTGTTGTATTGTGTGTGTTTTTGTTTTTGTTTGTTTGTTTTTGTTTTTGTTTTTTTTAGGGACTAATTACTACGCTTGTTGTTTTTTTGTTGGCCATTGTGTTATCTGTCCTTCGAGTTACATCTTCTGTGTGCTATCTGTCCTTCGAGTTATATATTCTGTGTGCTACAAAATGTATTTGTCCCTCGAGTTACATCTTCTGTGTGCTATCTGTCCTTCGAGTTACATCTTCTGTGTGCTATCTGTCCTTCGAGTTACATCTTCTGTGTGCTATCTGTCTTTCGAGTTACATCTTCTGTGTGAGATCTGTCCTTCGAGTTACATCTTCTGTGTGCTATCTGTCCTTTGAGTTACATCGTCTGTGTGCTATCTGTCCTTTGAGTTACATCTTTTGATTACCCTTTGTTATCTTCAAACATTTATATCTTATTTTGGGGCTCAAAATGAATGACAATAGAAAGATTATATCTGATATATTGTACTTCCTACAGAAATTAATCTTACAATGTATTCAACCTCCGTTTGGTAAACATTACAAGTTTGTTATGCAAATAATTTTGTATCTAGATTAGAAATTCCCATATCCAGCATGGTTGAGCTTGCAGGGTTATTATTCTCAAGTATTTTAATATGGTCCCAAGAGGAGGGACATCATTGTCTAAAAGATTCAAGCAACATTAAATGTAACAAAATGTAGGGGACCTCACAATATCCAATCGTTTGGGAGGCTACATCAGATATATTTTACTCGCTACTCACATAAAGCCTTACTTACATGGTTAATATGTTCACTTTGAAGAAAAAGTCCACTGTTAAATTTCTAAAGGCATTTCCATCTAACATCCTTAATACATAATGTGTTACAGTTACTGGACAAAATAAATATAAATGGAATTATAATTGTTCCCTATAGCATTAATTACATAACTATTTACTAATTCATGCTATTATTAACAGTATATAGCGTATTGATAGTTGATTATTTCCAAAACACTTATTTAGCATCATAATACATGCGTTTGTTTTTAAATTCAGCTTAAATGACCTCGATTGAGCTATTGTCTTCTCATTTTCTTTTGATTTATATAGCCGTTTGATACTTGTCTGGTATATGTTTATTGGTCGATTCTCTACAAACAATTTTGTTGATCGGGAATCAATATAGAAATCTTAGAAAACAATCTGAAATGACTAATCCATTTAAGAAAATGGTTGGAATATTCATTGAATCAAAGAAGCCACCTTTACATATACATTTAGTAGGACATTATGGGAAATATATGTAAACTACAACATGAGGTTGATTTCGGATATTACTCGTCTAATCCACATGAAAAGAAAGTAGGAGGGAAGGAGGCTGAATTGAGAGAGTGTTTGTCTTAGGAAGAGAAGGAGCAGTGGCTGCTTTGATATATTGGTAGTCTTAGGAGGTGTTGGAGGTATAAAGGAGTCTGATTTGAAATAGTGCTGGACGATGGGTACCTCGGATGGGTGCAAAGATATAAAATCTTAAATATACCTTAAAATGAATGGCCAATGTAGATACAAATATATTTTGCTAAGAAGCGACCTATCTTATTTTGCAAAAAAGAACTCTGATTCTACCAAAACGTTCCATGATAATGTTATCATCATCATCATCATGTTCGAGTTTTTGATTGACAACATATTTGCTGTCTTTAGTGAACGTTTTTTTTTAAAAAAACAGTCGGCATACCTATCGGTACAAACTATGCTCATCTTCTCGCAGACTGGTTCCTTTATTCACATGAGACAGACTTCATTCAGGGGCTTCTCAAGAAAATCGAAAAGAAACTAGCCCGATCATTTAATTTCACGATCCGTTATACAGATCATGTTCTTTCACTAAATAATTATAGATTTGATGATTTCGTTGATCGGATCTATCCCATTGAGCTTGAAATACAGGATACCACAGGTATAGATAGTTCTGCTACATACCTTGGCCTACACCTCGAAATTGGTAGTGAGGGGAGATTAAGAACGAAACTTTACGATAAAAGAGATGATTTCAATTTTCCCATTGTGAACTTTCCATTCATATGTAGCAGTATTCCAGCATATGGAGTATATATATATATCTCAGGTCATACGATATTTCAGCGCTTGTACATCCTAAAATGAAAGCTATTGAAACAAGGGCACATCTCAATTAAGCTGAAGTAATTTCTTGAATTGATTGACTGTTATGGAATATCTGTGTCACAAATGACAACGAATATGTCGTAAGCACTCCCCGGGTCTTTCCTCGTTTAGGACTTATCACCGGGTTTGAAACTAGATTAACACGACGGATGTCATTAGTGGAGCAGAAAATGCATACCCTTCTGGAGCAACTGAATTCACAACCGGTTTTTAGTGGGGTTCTTGTTAATCGATCTTTATTTTTATATGTATGCTTTGTAGATCGTTATTTGTCCTTTTGTTCTTTTTCATTTGGCCATTGTGTTGTCTGCTCCTCTTCGATATACGGATTCGGATTACCCTTTGGTATCTTCAAACCCTTTTCCATCTGATATACGACATGAATATCTTTTTATATCTTTTAATTTTTTCACACTCACTCCACTGATAGTACTTATATTGTCTATATCAAACTACCGTTGTTCTAAGTTCTAATTTCAATCAATCTGTAGATTTCGTGTTGCTCAATCTTTAATTAGCTGTATATGGATTTGTAGATCATTATTTGTCTTTTCATTATTTTTCTTTTCAATTTGTCATCATATTAGGCAATTGCATAGTCCTTCGATTTACAACTCCTACTAACCCTTTCCTACCTTTTAATTTTTCTTCTATTGCAGGTGGGAACCTAATTATAGTACTCACAATACAAATAATCTAATCATGTTGTAAAAAATACCACTCGGCAAACTTGTCAGGAAATTATTGTTCAGTCCCCTGTCATTAATATATAGAATAATCAAAGTATTTGTAATGTATTGCATCTTTGAATAACGATATGCTTCAATATATACAGTTGTGAAAATGAATCGTTTCGGGAATGTGGTTAGGCGGATAGTTAGACATGTTCAACCTTTTGACAATAATTGGAACGTTTAATACTTGCAGTTGTATGGACTTCAATATTTGAATATTGCAGACATGTTTAATACCAACCCAACCTTTTATGCATGCAGTATTGTTGACGGTGATTGAATGTTTTCAGATATGTAATTGCATTGACGATAAATGGAACGTTTATGAAATGTAAAAAAAATATTGACTGCAAATTGGAACTTTTCAGACATACAATTGCATTGATGGAAATAAGACATGTAAGATTAAAAGTAAAAATATTTCATTGTCGTTGAGATCTCTATAATATATATATAAAATGTATGAGTTATACACCGTTTATATCGAAGAGGAACAAACAACACAATGACCAACAGATAAAGGACAAAAGGACAAACAACAATGTACAACAACACATACATATAAAACTAACGACGGAGAAACACGAACCCCATTAAAAACTGGGGGTGAACACGGGTTCTCCGGAAGGGTAAACAGTTCCTGATCCACTAGTGGCACCCGTCGTGTTAATCTAGTTACAAGCCCGGTAAGAAATCACGGATGAGGAAAGGACCGGGAAGTGTTTACGACAAATGGAACATATCCGTGGTCATTTGAGGCACATATATTCGATAACGGTCAACCAAGTCATGGTGACGACTGTCAACTTTTGAAGTGATGACTTCAACGTACCTAACACTGATATAATCTTTTCATTGTGCATTTTTTTGATAATTGCAAAAATGTGATACAATCACGTATGAACACAAAATAATATAATGGAATTTCCGATGTGCAAACTTTTAAAATTTGATGTTTCGTTCAATGAAATTCCCGAAAACAGAAAATGCAAATTGAAATGGAATTATGGAGAAATATATGTCAAGATTTGAATTCATCATGAAGGTTTTTTGTGTTATTGATAATCATTTCTGGTATAACATAAATATACATTACTCACAGCAACATCAGCTCTACATTTTGATCAAATATACCTAATGGTAAGTTGTGTATTTTATTCTGTCCCACATATCTATAATAAAAACAGACTATATGATTTAACGAAACTGACGAGACCACTTAGTGAGAGATATAAAATAACGGCAGTTATGTCAGACGAGACAGACATTATCTCTAGTATATCAACGAGTCCGATAGTAAAAGTTGTGATACCAGTGGTAATATATGTCGAAATCGTCACAGATGACGTTCTTGTTGTTATCTATAAGTCATTAAATTGTCATAAAATAAGGAATCGTCTAAGGCCATCCATAATATTTTTCTACAAAGCTTGGATTGAAATGACGCAATAGTTCATAAGATGTCAGTTACAGTGTTGACGGAAAACATACTGACACACGATCCATAAAATAATCCGTATTCTTGAGACCATAAATTATTGTTGTTTCCTGTCATTAATATATATAACAATCAAAGTATTTGTAATGTATTGTATCTTTGAATAACGAGATGCATCAATATATACAGTTTTGAAAATGCTTCGTTTCGGGAATGTAGTTAGGTGGATAGTTAATAGAACATTTCAGACATGTTCAACCTTTTCACACTAATTGGAACGTTTCATACTTGCAGTTGTATGGACTTCAATATTTGAATATTGCAGACATGTTGAATACCAACGCAACATTTTATGCATGCAGTGTTGTTGACGGGGATTGAAACTTTTCCGATATGCAATTGCATTGACGATTAATGGAACGTTTATGACATGTACAGTTTTATTGACTGCAAAATGGAACTTTTGAGACATAAAATTGCATTGATAGAAATGTAACATGTAAGATGAAATACAAAACTGTACCACAAATTATTTCATTGTCGCTCAGATCTCTATAATCTATATAAAATGTATGAGTTTTACCCCGTTTATGTCGAAGAGGAAGAAAGAACACAATGGCCAAAAGAAAAAGTACAAAAGGACAAACAACGATCTACAACAACACATACATATAAAACTTAAGACGGAGAAATATGAACCCCATTTAAAACCGGGGGTGAACTCGGGTTCTCTGGAAGGGTAAGCAGTTCCTGATCCACTAGTGGCACCCATCGTGTTAATCAAGTTACAAACCCGGTAATAAATCATGAATGAGGAGAGGACCGGGAAGTGCTTGCGACACATGGAACATATCCGTGGTCATTTGAGGCACATATATTCGAAAATGGTCAACCAAGTCATGGTGACGACCGTAAACTTTTGAAGTGATGACTTCAACTTAACACTGTAATATAATGTTTTTATTATGCATTTTTTTATAATTGCAAAAATGTGATACAAGCGCGTATGAACACAAAATAATATAATGGAATTATCGATGTACAATCTTTTAAAATTGGATGTTTCGTCCAATGAAATTCCTGGCAACAGCAACATGCAAATTAAAATGGAATTATGAAGAAATATATGTCTAGATTTTAATTTATCATGAAGGTGTTGTGTGTTATTGATAATAATTTCTGGTATAGCATAGATGTAATATACAGCACTTTCAGCTTTACATTTTGATCAAATATACCTAATGGTAAGTTGTCTATTTTATTCCGTGAAGCTAATCTATAAAAAAAACCACACTATATCATTTAACGAAACTGACGAGACCACTTGGTGAGAAATATAAAATAACGACGGTTACGACAGACGAGACAGACATTATCGCTAGAATAGCAACGAGTCCGATAGCAAAGGTTGTGATACTAGTGATAATATATGTCGAAATCGTCACAGATGACGTTCTTGTTGTTATCGATAAATCATTAAATTGTCATAAAATAAGGAAATGTCCAAGGTCATCCATAGAATATTTCTACAAAGCGTGGATTGAAATGACGGAAAAGTTCATAAGATTTCAGGTACACTATTGACGGAAAACATACTGACACCAGATCCATAAAACAATCCGCATTCTTGAGACCATAAATTATTGTTCAGCTTCCGATCATTAATATATAGAACAATACACGTATTTGTAATGTATCGTATCTTTGAATAACGAGATTCTTCTATATATACAGTTGTGAAAATGGTTCGTTTCGGGAATGTGGTTAAGCGGATACTTAATAGAGCAGAACATTTCAGACATGTTCAACCTTTTCACACTAATTGGAACGTTTCATACCTGCAGTTGTATGAACTTCAATATTTGAATACTGCAGACATGTTGAATAGCAATGCAACATTTTATACATGCAATGTTGTTGGCGGTAGTTGAAACTTTTCAGATATGCAATTGCATTGACAATAAATGGAACGTTTATTACATGTAAATAGTTATTGACTGCAAAATGGAACTTTTCAGACATACAATTGCATTGATAGAAATGAGACATGTAAGATTAAATGCAAAACTCTACCCAAACGTGATGACCTCACTTTTCCAATAGTCAACTTCCCCTTCATTAGTAGCAATATTCCAGCATCACCAGCATCTGTAGCTTACATTTCACAACTCCTACGTTTTTGTAGAGTTTGGGCGCAGTACAGTGATTACTGGACAGTGAATACATTGTATTGTATGTAAATGGGATTGCTCAGACCTACAGCTCAACTTAAGGTAAATGAAACATATTTCTGGTATGCTGTTAAATTATAATAGAACGGAACGTTTCATATGGGCTGTTGCAATATTTGGAATATGCATTTGTATTGAAATAGAAATGGAGAGCTTAAGACATACAGTTGTTTTGACGATAAATAGAATGTATCAGATATGTAAAGTAGTATTGATGGTACATGGAATGTTTCAGATATGTAAAATAGTATTGATGGTACATGGAATGTTTCTGGTATGTAAAATAGTATTGATGGTACATGGAATGTTTCAGGTATGTAAAATAGTATTGATGGTACAAGGAATGTTTCGGATGTGTAAAATAGCATTGATGGTACATGAAATGTGTCAGATATGTAAAATTGTATTGACGGTACATGGACTGTTTCAGATAGGTAAAACTGCATTGACGGTAAATGGAGTGTTTTAGACAAGTATGTTTTTAGTGAATAATCTTTAAGCCAAATAACACTCGATGTTTCATTTTTATTTGACGATTTAGGGTTTATATTTCTAGCATAATATAAACTACTCACAATTTTTCCAGGTTTACATTTTTATCAAATATTCCCAACGGTAACTGGTCTATTTCATTGTCGTCCAGATCTCTATAATATATATAAAATGTATGAATTTTACCCCGTATTGTTTGGGGGAAAACAATTCTTACTCCTTAATCATCGACTTCGCATATTCCAGATAATTTTAGCCATTGTTTTGTCGGTTTGGCTTGATATTTACCATATGGTATCTTCAAAGTTTCCGTTCAATAATATATAAAACAGTAACAGTAATGAGAGAGGAATAGAGCACCCGGGCAATGACTTTATTCGTCGACGGTGTATTTTGCAGATATTTTAAGCAATAGTTTTGTCTATTGTTGTTTAAGGTACGGCTGTCTGTAAAGGACTTTCTGTAAAGTTTGTGAGTGAAATGACGAGATTACACATCGATAAACTCATACACAAGTATATTTAATTTACATAATTCCATTTAAGAGTTTATGACATGTTAAAGAGTCAACTTTATTTACAGATTTGCGGATTATGATTACCCCTCTGTTACCCCTTTGGTATCTTCTAACTCTTATTATTAACTTTAAAATCATATTAAATAAAGGTGGTTGGTCTAGGGCGCTGGACGTAAAGCTAAGCGATTGGTGCTGCAGTGGATCAATAGTGTGAGTTCAAATCCCGTCGAGGGAAGAGCAAACATTTAACAGCTCAATAATCTAATTCTAACACTGTTTGGTTTAATTTTCAGAGGTATATGTATATTAGTGTAAACCTATTTTATTAAGTAATTCAATAATACAATACAAGCATGAATATGTACAAACTATTCAGATGAATCATTAAAAGGATTCGGAAACAGGTTACAAAACTTATATTAATCCGTTTCCTGTATATGTATATTTAAAGTGTGGGGAGACAGTATTACTATTTCTGTATCAATTAACATGTTACAAGGGTAGGTAGAACTTACAGAAAAAAAATCATTTGCTTTACTTCTAAATGTTTAACGAATCCCAAACTCTTTAAATGCGCCATTTGTATTTTTACCAATTCCTTATAAACACTTTTGCTTCTTAACATTTCAGCAGAAATAACACATACCTTTATTATTGTTTGCTGTTACCAAAACACCCATATCTAACTTAGCGTGAACGGCGCGTTCCTACAAGGAATACGTATCACCAGGTATGTTATTGATAAAGATTGGAAGCCAACAATAATTCAACGGTCGTCGGAAGCGCGTAGGCCAAGAACATAAACAGGATAGCCAAACAGAACTAAGTGTTTCAATACATGTATTGTGGGAGATCGTAGTTTTAATAAATTATGTTATTGCAGTGAGATACTATATAGAATCAACACTTTATCGAACCATTATTAGCATAGGAAATATAGAATCAACACCTTATCGTATCATTACTTTCATAGGAGATGTTTCTACGTCGAGGTCCGCGTGTTTACTACATAATGAAATGAAACAGCATGGATTCGGTCGTATTCCTGGATTGAACATACGTAGTTGCGCCTTGCTTAATGTTTATGGGACTGAGTTTGTCTTTGAATATAGCAATTATTAAGCTGTATCGCTATATACCGCCAGATAGTCGGAAGACTAAGTAGTCACAACCATTGTTATTGAATAATGCGGTATGTGACTACATAGCCTAAAGCCAGTATAGGCCTCGTGAACTAGGCTAAGTTGGTGTTCGCGTTATCTCATTGTTAGTTGTTTTCTTGTTTGATTACTTTAAACATTTAAACAAAAAAACAAACAAGACATTCCTTAGACATTTTTAATAAATTGAAAGAATTAGAACAAAACAAAGTATATACAGAACTTGATAACATTATCACAGTAAAAGAAATATCAGATTATATAGGATCTCTTAAACATAATAATGCTAGCAGCTTTGATTCAATCCTAAATGAAATGCTAAAAAGTGGTCAAACTTTTATGATTGAGATACTTCATAAATTATTTAATTCTATTCTAAGTAATGGGAGTTTCCCAAATATCTGGGCAAAAGGAATCATAGTTCCCATATTTAAAAACGGTACAAAAGATGACCCTGCCAACAATAGAGGATTGACCATTGGGAGTAATATTTGTAAACTATTTACCAAAATTTTAAATATACGTCTTGATAATTTTTTTTTTTATAAAAAGACAGTTAATATGTAATAAACAGATTGGTTTTTCTAAAGGTAAACGGACCAGTGATCATATTTTTGTACTTAAAACTTTAATTGATAAATATTGCCAGCAAGGCTCAAAACGTCTGCTTTCATGTTTTGTTGATTTCAGACGTGCCTTTGATACAGTTCGTCATCAAGAGCTTTTTTTTCTTACACTACGCACTAGTGGCATAAGTGATCTTTTTTATAATGTGATTAAAACTATGTACCAAAATATTGATTTATGTGTAAAAGTTGACTCACAACATGTAAGTGAATCTTTTTACTCTCATATAGGTGTTCGTCAGGGTGATAACTTGAACCCGAATCTCTTTACGTTATTTATAAATGATCTTCCAGATGTATTTGACAATAGTTGTCAGCCAGTTACCTTAGATGTTTCAAAATTAAGTTGTCTTATGTATGCAGACGATGTTATTTTACTCTCTGAAACCTCAGAGGGGCTTCAAAATTGTTTAGATAAACTGCATAACTATTGTGAAGTATGGGGACTTCAAGTAAATATCAAGAAAACAAAATCCATGATATTTAATAACACAGGTAGACTTGATCCGATTAAATTCATTTATAATAAAAATATTGTCGAAAACGTAAGAACATATTCATACCTTGGAGTTGTGTTTAGTAACTCAGGTAGTTTTACTAAGGCGAAAAAAGAGCTATATCAAAAAGGTCTTGAGGCTTACTTTAAATTTCGTAAGTGCTTTGAGCACCATAAACCAAAAATAAAATCTCTTTTACACGTGTTTGATCATACAATCAAACCAGTCCTCTTAAATGGAAGTGAAATCTGGGGTATATTACCAGTTGAGAAATTAAATAAGTTAAAAGACTCATGTTTTAATAAACTGTGTGGTGATTTAATTGGCTTCATGTTAAATTCTGCAAATATGTATTAGAAGTCAGTCATCGTTCAACCAATATAGCAATAGGTGGTGAACTGGGCAGATTTCCATTATTTTTAGAAGTCATTTTAAATATGATAAAATATTTTATTCATCTTTCTAATCCTTTTTGTACTGGTCTTGTTGCTGAAGCTTTTGAAGCATCCAGAAAATTACATCTAGAAAATAAAAGATCCTGGTATAGAAATATTACTGAAGTTATAGATTATTTTGGTATGGATAAATGTAAAATATTTAACCTTAAATCCACTCTAAAAAAATATATATTACAGTTTCTTTGTATGAAATACAAAAATACCTGGAAGAATGAGTTATTTAATGATAAGAGACATAATTCATGTGGTAATAAACTTAGAACATATAGATTATTTAAAAATCAGTTTGGTTTTTAACCTTATCTGAATTGGAGAACATATAACCAGAGAAAAATTTGAACTAAATTTCGTATTAGCTTACATAAACTTGAGATTGAAAAAGGAAGATATATGAGTATTCCAGCTGAACAAAGAATATGTAGATTGTGCAAGCTTGATGTGGAAAATGAGATCCACTTTCTTTTGGAGTGTCCCTCACTAGCCAACACTACGAGGGAGATTCTGGATCAAATTGAATCTCGCTTCTCTAACCTTAAATTTTGGAACATGAAAAGTAAATTTGTCTGGCTTCTCTCAGCAGATGATAACTACATTTATTATCAGTTATATGCTTTATTAACAAAATTATATAATAAGAGAAATGATATTTTAAACTGTAATACCCACTAATTAGGGATAATAATACTTAGTAAATTATTAAATAACATTTTTTTTTAAATTTTTTTTTAATTAATTTATTTTAATTTTTTTTTTTTTTTTTATACATCATGCTGATACTAATTTTCATAGTGCTACTAGAACTCTTCCTTAATTAACTTGTGGATTGAATGGGTCTCTGTGCTTGGTAAAACTAAAATACAACCATTACAACTATTTTTCTGACTAAATTTGATTTTAATTTTAATCTTGTTTGTATTGTCCTATCCAATGAAAAAATTATTATGAATCAATTGTATACTGTGCTTTTTATTGATTATTCTGCTCAATGTGGGCGCCTTGATTGACAATAAAGCATTTGTTTGTTTGTTTGTTTGTTGTTTGTTTGTAAGTTGACCCTGGATCGGTACATAACCAGTGACTAACACCACAGATTGATGTTAAATTTATTATGTCGGCAAAGCAACAGTGTTCCTAGCATAGGCTGTAGCTACACACAAAGTGTAACTAATTTTCCGATCGATTAGTGTATGAGTTTCTGAAACGCAGTCTCCAATCATAGGGTATGGGACATATGTCTTCAGCTGTAGAGTTTGAGACATAATGTCTGAGTCATATGAATAAGATATAGTTTCTACATCAAGCTAAACGCGTGCGCAGACAATCACATATATTATATGACTCGTGACAAATTTACCTTTTCTGACATTCATCAATAGAAAAGAATTAAAATGTCATTTCAGAGTAACATGTATGTTTTTTCAGTGAATCATCTTTCGGCCAAAAATACACTCGAGCTTTTGTCATTATTTGACGATTTAGGTTTTATTGTTATAATTTCTAGTATAATATAAAATACTCACAGCCATATGAGGTTTACATTTTTATCAAATATACCTAAAGGTAGGTGGTCTATGACATTGTCGCTCAGCTCTCTACAATATATATAAAATGTATGAGTTTTATCCCGGTTTTTGCGGGGTCCAATTTTCTTATTCTTTATTCTTCGACGTCGTATTCTGCAGATTATTTTAACCGATGTTTTGTCTGTAAGGCTTGATATTTCCACTATGGTATCTTCAAAGTTGTCGTTCAACAATATATATGAAAAATAGCTATAGTAATGAAAAAGGAATGGGCCACCGAAGGCGATGACATTTTCCTGTCTCTATAATAGAGTGAAAAGTTGGATAATGACACACACACTTAGTTAAAGCCAGCGATTATAATGTGACTACTGTTTGTAAAAATCTACAAGAATCCGTATATCGAAGAGGAACAAACAACACAATGGCCGAAAGAAAAAGTACAAAAGGACAACCAACGATGTACAACAACATATACATATAAAACTAAAGACAGAGAAACACGAACCCCATTAAAACCCGGGGGTGAACTCGGGTTCTCCGGAAGGGTTAGCAGTTCCTGAGCCACTAGTGGCACGTGTCGCGTTAATCTAGTTACAAACCTGAAAATAAATCATGAATGAGGAAAGGACCGGGAAGTGTTTGCGAAAATTGGGACATATCTGTGGTTATTTGTGGCACATATATTCGATAACGGTCAAGCAAGTCATGGTGACGACCGTCAACTTTTGAAGTGATGACTTCTTCTTAACACTGTAATATAATGTTTTTATTATGCATTTTTGTTTATATAATTGCCAAAATGTGATACAAGCGCGTATGAACACAAGATAATATAATGGAATTATCAATGTGTAAACTTTTAAAATTTGATGTTTCGCCCAATGAAATTCCCGGAAACAGCAACATGCAAATTAAAATGGAACAAGATATGATTATAATCTAACGATTATGAAGTCTCCCAAACCGGCCACTGACAACAGGTTTAAATGAACACTTTGCATTGTGACAAATCCTGAGCTTGATTTTTTGCGGAATTGTGGCAGCCGTTTTGAAAATGGAGACCGTTAGAAATTTTGCGATCTCGGGATCAATCCCGAACACCATAATCTACCTACATATGAAATTTCGTTGAAATCGAACAATGCTGCATTTGCGCGGTATTGTGGCTGCCATTTTCAAAATAGCGACCGGTGTAAATTGTTCGATGTCAGGAATAAATTGGGGACATTATAATCTACCTACATATGAAATTTCGAACAATGCTGAATTTGTGCGGTATTGTGGCGGCCATTTTGAAAATGGCGACCGGTAGACATTTTTCGATGTCAGGAATCAATTTGGGACATCATAATCTACCTACATATGCAATTTCGTTGAAATCGGACAATGTTGAATTTGTGTGGTATTGTGGCAGCTGTTTTGAAAATGGCGACCGGTGAAAAATTTTCAATGTCGGGAATCAAATCGGGACATCATTATCTATCCGCATATCAAATTTTGATGATTTCGGACAATGTTGAATTTTTACTGCCCATTTTTTATGCCGTGTTTTGGCAGCCATTTTGAAAATGGCAGATATCTTGAAAATTTTTAAAACGAAGAATTGCTCCTCTAATGGTGACCTATCACTATGTCAAATTGTATGTCTATATGATTATCCATTTCAAAGTTATCAACATTAATGTACGAAATTTCAACTTTCCCATTGGATTCTATAGTAACCCCCACCCCCTTTGAACCCTTCAAAATATAACTTTAACCCCCCTTACCACAAAGCTGAAAACTTTTGGACCAACTACAAACATATATCTACAACTCCATCAAGTTTCATGAAATTCTGTTTAGTAGTTCCTGAGATCTGCCGTGGACAAATTCATGTGCCAAAGAAAGAAAGAAAGAAAGAAAGAAAGAAAGAAAGAAAGAAAGAAAGAAAGAAAGAAAGAAAGAAAGGAGTAGAAAGGAGGAGAATAATAATAATAATAATAATAATAATAATAATAATAATAATAATATTAATAATAATAATAAGAAACGGAGCAAAAACAATAAATCTCCCAAACGTTGCTTGGGAGATATAACTATTAAGAAATATATGTCGAGATTTCAATTCATGCTGAAGGTGTTTTGTGTTATTGGTAATAATTTCTGGTATAACATTAATGTATATTACTCACAGCACTGTCAGCTCTACATTTTGATCAAATATACCTAATGGTAAGTTGTCTATATTATTCTGTCCCACAAATCTATAATAAAAACAGACTATATGATTTAACGAAACTGACGAGACCACTTAGTGAGAAAAATAAAATAACGGCAGTTATGTCAGACTAGACAGACATTATCGCTAGAATATCAACGAGTCCGATAGTAAAAACTGTGATACTAGAGATAATATATGTCGAAATCGTCACAGATGACGTTCTTGTTGTTATCGATAAGTAATTAAATTGTCATAAAATAAGGAATTGACTAAGGCCATCCACAGAATATTTCTACAAAGCTTGGATTGAAATGATGCAATAGTTCATAAGATGTCAGTTACACTGTTGACGGAAAACATACTGACACTAGATCCATAAGACAACCCTGATTCTTGAGACCATAAATGTCACAAAGAAAGAGCCTTCATGGCCGGATTTGTATAATAAGTGTAAGATCCATAAGACAACCCGGATTCTTGAGACCATAAATGTCACAAAGAAAGAGCCTTCATGGCCGGATTTGCATAATAAGTGTAAGATCTGTTTAACCTGTTTAGCTCCGCCACAGTCGTGTGTCTACTCCATGCCAGAACCTGGATTTTCAACGTCATATTTCATAGTCGTTTCTTGTGTTCAGTCATTTTAGATGAGAGATGATTGATAGTTCGTTTTGTTGAAATTGGTAGAATAGATAACCATCATTGCGTAACCTTTCTGTTCATAAATCAATTTAAATCTAACTATACTCCAATAGTTAACTTCCCCTTCATTAGTAGCAATATTCCAGCATCACCAGCATCTGTAGTTTACTTTTCACAACTCCTACGTTATTCTAGAGCTTCGACTCAGTACAGTAATTACTGGACAGTGAATACAATGTATCATATGTAAATGGGATGGCACAGACCTACAGCTGAATTTAAGGTAAATGCAACATATTTATGGCATGCTGTTAAATTGTAATAAAATGGAACATTTCATATGGGCTGTCGTAATATTTGAAATAGGCATTTGTATTGAAATAGAAATGGTGAGCTTACGACATGCAGTTGCTTTGACGATAAATATAATGTATCAGATATGTAAAGTAGTATTGATGGTACATGGAATGTTTCAGGTATGTAAAACAGTATTGATGGTACATGGAATGTTTCAGATATGTAAAATAGTATTGATGGTACATGGAATGTTTCAGATATGTAAAATAGTATTGATGGTACATGGAATGTTTCAGATATGTAAAATAGTATTGATGGTACATGGAATGTTTCAGATATGTAAAATAGTATTGATGGTACATGGAATATTTCAGATATGTAAAATAGTATTGATGGTAAATGGAATGTTTCAGATAGGTAAAATTGTATTGATGGTACATAGGATGTTTCAGATATGTAACATTGTATTGACGGTAAATGTAGTGTTTTAGACATGTATGTTTTAGTGAATAATCTTTAAACCAAATAACAGTCGATGCTTCATTTTTATTTGACAATTTAGGTTTTATATTTCTAGCATAATATAAGATACTCACAGGCTTTCCAGGTTTACATTTTTACTAAATATTCCTAACGGTAAGTGGTATATTTCATTGTCGCTCAGAACTCTATAATATATATAAAATGTACGAGTTTTACCCCGTATTGTTTGAGGGTACAATTATTTTACTCTTCATTCACCGACGTCGCATATTCCAGATAATTTCAGCCATTGCTTTGTCTGTATGGCTTGATATTTACCATATGGTATCTTCAAAGTTTTCGTTCAATAATATATAAAACAGTAACAGTAATGAGAGAGGAATAGACCTCCCGGGGCAATTACTTTATTCGTCGACGGTGTATTTTGCAGATAATTTAAGCCATATGTTTGTCTATTGTTGTTCAAGGTACGGCTGTCTATGAAGGACTTTCTGTAAAGTTTGTGAGTGAAATGACGAGATTACACATCGATAAACTCATACACAAATATATTTAATTTTCATAATTCCATGTTAAAGAGTCAACTTTTTTTTACAGATTTACGGATTATGATTACCCCTTTGGTATCTTCTAACTCTTCTTATTAACTTTAAAATCATAATAAATAAAGGTAAATGATGGAGCGGATGTGGTCGGTTGGTCATAATAAATAAGGGTATTTTATATAAATATATATATATATAAACGTCTAAAATGTAGCACAACAACATCAAAAAAGATGTTAAAATATAACAAAAAATAACTATAAGTCTACAAAAAGACTATAATTATAATCAAATTGACGGATATTTCGCTTGACCGACAAGCTTCTTCAGCGTCTGTAACCTGATTTGAAAAATTGTCACGTGACCATCAGCTATCGTGACTTTAAAATCATAATCTTGAACTTTATACTTAATATTATTTGAGTATATATGTACACCAATTTATAACGAATATGAAAACAATGAGGAAATGCAATGATAAAATTTACCAACTAGCTATCGTGACGTAAAATTCAAAATATTGAACTGTCCATCCATCTTTTAGAGAAAATTTCAGGCATCGTCCGTCACCATTGGAAAGAAATTGAAAAAAGTGAAACGCTGACCAAGTTGTTCCCTGAACCACCCGGTGTAGCGTTCCGGCGACCTAAAAGCATTAAGGATACACTGGTCAGAGCTGCGGTATCTAGACCTTCATCGACGGTCGACCAGTATAAACCATGTGGGGACAAGCGTTGCAAGTGCTGTCCCCAAATGCAACACACACAAGTGTTCCATTGTAAGACGACAGGAAAGGAGTATAAGATGTCAATTGCAAAACAGCTAATGTAGTTTACCTCACTGACTGTCACGTCTGTGGGTCGCAATACGTTGGAGAAAGTGTCCAACCATTCAACAAAAGAATGAATGGACACAGAAGTGATCTTACGAAAAAGACACTCTTGCCCGTGAGTCAACACTTTGTGTCGCCGGGGCACTCATTGGATGACTTTGGTAGATCCAAAATTTATATCATTGACCACAATCCAAGCTGGAAAGAGAATCAAAGACAAAAAAGAGAGCTTTTGGATCCGCGAGTTACAAACATTACATCCGGAGGGCATAACCAAAGAGGCCTAAATCTTTTGTTGTTATTTAAATTTTTACCAGTGCCTGGTCCTTATCTAGTTGTTAAATTTCATCATTGCATTCTCTCATTATTTTCATATTCTTTATAAATTAGTCAACATATATATTTTTTAATAATACACAGTTCAATATTTTGAATTTTACGTCACGATAGCTAGTTGGTAAATTTTCTCATTGTTTTCATATTCTTTATAAATTGGTGTACATATATACTCAAATAATATTAAGTAATAAGTTCAAGATTATGATTTTAAAGTCACGAAAGCTGATGGTCACGTGACAATTTTTCAAATCAGGTTACAGACGCTGAAGAAGCTTGTCGGTCAAGCGAAATATCGGTCAATTTGATTATAATTATAGTCTTTTTGTAGACTTATAGTTATTTTTTGTAATATTTTAACATCTTTTTGTAGACTTATAGTTATTTTTTGTAATATTTTAACATATTTTTTGATGTTGTTGTGCTACATTTTAGACGTTTTTCTATTATCTTTGTTTGTTTGCACAGAATCGTTAACACCTGTTTCCGATCCGACATCCTGTAGGTTCTATACGTTGGCTACTTTTTCAGACGTTTATATCTATATAAGTCTAGAAGATTGTGCAACGATACCGATAAAGATTTTACAAAAATTATATTGACAAAATTTTAGATCAACAAATGGACTTCGTCAGTCTCTATCAAAATTAGACTGAGTTTGTAAAGATTAGATGGTATAATTACAACTCACTATGTAGTCAGGTGACAAAGTGTGTCGTATTAACATTTTGTCAATATAATTTATATATATATATATCTAAGTTAATGTTACTATTTCAGTAACAATTAAAACGTTACATGGGTAGGTAGAACTGACAGAAGAAAATAATTTGCTTTATTTCTAAATGTATAGCGAATCCCAAACTCTTTAAATGCGCCATTTTTATTTTTACCAATTTCTTATAACCACTTTTTTTTTTTCTCTCCAGTTTTCATGTTTCACAGACACTACAGACAATACTGTGCAATTACACAACAAGACAAAACATACTGGCAAATTATAAGATGACCTTATGAAAAATAAATATTAAAGGAGAAATGTGTAAATAATGCAAGCAAAACAATGGACATATAAATGTATCAATATAGATATATCATTAACCTATATCTTATAATTTGATTAAAATACAGGTGTTTTGTATAATATGCATTATTAATGATTGTCCCACTATAACTGTAACTTTGTATATTCATAAATGTCACATACAATATTTTGTCTTCTGTGTAACGTTTTTTGCAAACGGTGATTGGTTTATGCAGCGGGGACAAACTGCGATGTTTGCGCGCGAAATTATTTACACCCCTTATTTCTACTTACAAAAACGCAACCACGTGGGTTTTATCAATGAATGGTCATCAAATACACGCCTCTCCCTGATTGACAGGATGACCAAGCACAATAATTTGGTCATGCTGTGAATTGTGTGCATTTATAATCAATGGCAGTATATTATTGAATTAAACCTAAAAAGGTATTAAAATATTAAGTTAATATTTCATTTCTTAATAATATTTAAAAATATTTCCTTTATGCATATATATTACTTCTCTCCTTTCTTACAACACCACTACAATGAGTGCTCAACAATATTTATACCTCTTAAAGTTTGAAAAGTGTTACAGTAGGTAAGATTTGGTTGCCAAAATTCAAATTATCCATAAAAATCTAAATTTTACAATAGATTTTTCAGATTGTTTAATAAAGAGATAGGTCTCCAGTTTTTCAGTAATCTTGTATCTGTATCCCTTTTAGGTAGAAGTGTAATTATGCTTTGTTTTTGAGAAACAGAAATGTTCGTCTGTTCGTAGCTATAAGAAAAGGGGTTCAAAACAAGATGTTTAATGTCGTTCCAGTTTTTTTCCGCCATATAATTCGATTGGAAGACCATCTGTACCAGGTGATTTTCCATTCTTAAAAGTTTTTATGACTTCAACACACTCTTCTTCAGATATATTTCCTGCACACAATTCTCTGTCATCTTCATCCAGCTTTGGTATATTATTATCATTTATGACAAATTGATCTACCAATTCTGAGTCCCATCTTTCGACTGTTTCTCTGCTACTATAAAGAGAGCTATAAAAGTTTAATTGCTCATTTAACACATCTTTAAACTGTGAGACTAATTGTCCATTATCTATAGCTAAACTTTGTATAGACTTATTAATATAATTTCTCTTCTCAAGTTAAAAAAAATATCTAGTATTTCTCTCTGCGTCATGTATCCATTTAGTCTTATATCTAATAACTGCACCCTCTGTTTTTTTTCTCAAAATATAATTTAAGATCACTTTTTAATGTAAGGAGTGTCGTCTCAATGTTTAAATCTGTATTATCCATAGATTCATATATATAAAGCTTCAATATTGTTCAACTCGTTTTCAATATTCTTAATATTTTCATTTTCATGTTTTTTTGGGGGGATTTTATTTTAGCTCTGAAGAGTATTTTATTGCTAGTCCTCTTATATCAGACTTTATTAATTCCCATAATAAATTGGGGTTTAAATTTTGTTCTCTATAACTCTGTACTCTTTCAGGTATTAATTTCGGTAGTTTTTCTTTGAATGTGCTATCTAGAAGAAGAGATATGTTGAACATATAAAACCCTTACCCCTTTTTAAATTATGTTTATCAATCTCAAGTGATATAAATGAGTGGTCGCTCTTGAATCCGTAACTGATATATGTTTTTCTAGTAATGTTTCCCAGTCCAACTGATACCAAGAAGAAGTCAAGTCTACAATGTACCACATGGAATTTCTGTCTACATGAATACCTTTGTTCTATAGGGTTAAAAACTTCCAGATATCGACTAAATCATTTCTGTCAATGAATTGACGAAGTCGTTCTCTGTTTATCTTATGACATAATACCAGGGATCCCCTTTCTTATCAATTTTATCCATAGCCATATTCCAATCACCACCTACTATCATCGGTAAATCATCAAACTGATTAACTTTGTTACAGAAGTCTTCCAAAAGATATAGCTCATCAGAATTTAGACCATAATAATTTTCCAGTACTATCTGCTCATTATTAACTACAACAGTGCATATCAAATATCTTCCATCACTATCTGTTACAACATTTTCTAACTTGCATTCAAAGTTTGTATTAAATAAAATCATAACACCGGCACTAGCAGTGTTCTTATTTGAAAATAAACATCTACCTTCCCAATCATCTTGAAACCAGTGAAAAATCTCTTCTCTTTATCATTTGGCAACCATTTAACATTAAATGGTCCATTAACTATATTTTACAAAATAATTGCTGAAGTCACGAACAATTAAAACTTCAAACATAAGTAATATTAACGTTGTAGAGAGACGGTTAACTATAACAAGGTTAAAATGACAATCCACCAATATATAACACATAGTGACACATACAAACAAAACATGTAACTCTTTCAGATTATAGGTGAACATGGTGTAACACATGGACTAATCAGTGGCAAATGGAAAACAATTTTTTTTTGTTAGTGAGAGCACAATGCGATCACAATACTACATACATGTATTTCAGTCATTCTATATTTTAAAATAAAATCATCAGTGAACCTGTATTAAAGGGACATCTATACATACAGACCCTGGATCGTATAAGTTTACACTATGCACGAAACNAGTGCATGTATTTCCCAGGTGAAACTGCCAGAGGCGTTTGTTTACATACATGTAGATGATTTCTTGTTTATTTGTCCTAGAGTAAATTATAGAAAAAATGCATTGATTAAATATTTTTTCCCTTATTGTACAAAATTACTGGTACATGTAAATAAAGGAAATACATGTTTTTATATGTAAACTTTTATTTACACTTTAATTAAACATTTTTTAATAATAGTAAGATTGAAATTGTGGTAGTTATTTTAAACTGGAAATCGTAGCGTGGGTTCGTATCGTGTATCGTGTATCGTTCTTTTCGTGCATCGTTCGTTTCGTGTATCGTTCGTTCGTATTTCGTTTCGTGTATTAGTCTAATTAAACTGGCGAACGATGCACGAAACGAAAGAATAAATTAAACGCACGAAACGCAAACGAACGGAAAACGAAAAACGAACGAAAGATACACGCAAACGAAACGAACGGAAAACGCAAACGATACGAAATATCTGTTAAGTTAAAGATCCAGGGTCTGTAGATGAAATGTCCCTCTAAGACAGGTGACCATTTAGAACAGCGGTAGATTGTTTTTAATTAGATCTATTAAAGAGTACTTATTACATTTATGTCCCACATGCAAATGTATCTGTATTAAACGGACATCCATGATGTTATTATATTGTCCCTCATAGACAGTTGACCTTTGACAAAAAGGTAAATTATTTATTAGTTATATCTATATTGAAAAATATTAATTACTGTCATAACATATGTGTGTACCTGTATTGATGGGACACCTATATATACATACCTTTTGCATGTAGATGTATTATCCCTCAAGGCCAGGTGACCTTTGAAAAAAGGGTAAATTATTTCCGTGTTAAATATGTGATGAAACGTAATAATACCATACATGTCAGACACATAAACCTGTACTAAATGGACAACGGTTTATAACTGAAGAATTTCTTTCACCAAACAGCTGATCTTTAAACAAACGGTATATTATTTTTGAACTGTTGTTGCAAAGTATGTATAATGATACATATATAGATAGCAGTTTTTCAAAAAGGTGACCTTTTAGATGATAACCTATGACTTGCTTAAAAATGCACTGCTGGTTAATGTGTATGTATCTACATATTCTCCTAATGTGTATTTGTGAATGTGATTCAACAGCATTGCATTATACAAGGGTATTATTATTATTATTACTATTTTTTTTGTATGGAGGGGTAAAGATTCAATAATGTTTGTGATCGCCTCATGCTCTCCACTGGTACTGTTTGTTGTACATACATGTACAATTGCAAATTGTTTCAATCTCACAATATTTATATATTTATATAATTGTAACATACTGCAATCTCATAATACATAGAGCTGCGACATATTGCAGTCTCACTATAAAGACACAACACAATCGTTTGACAGTCATAAATACACAAATGTACATCTATATTTTTGAATTACCATTCCACAATCAAGCTGCAACTTAACCATAAGACTGCATCAGATTTATGACAAATATATTAGCAATTTTTTGGCGTCTTATATAATATAAAATGTACTGTTTAGTGTTACATTACTGATGCCTTAGTCATTTATAAGATGGACACCAAACTGGTCAATCACGCCGAAGATGAACATGCATCTCTACATATCCCTTGTCAACGTCAACAGCCCTTCAGGTGTCAACCCAATAAACATAGTTCTGGCCATATATATTGCTAAATTAGAATATTATTATACAATTAATGACTTTCAACGAGATGGACACAAGGATCCATCGACCCAAGAACGCCACATTCACCGAGGCCCCTTCTACTCTTGGGCTAATTAATCCCGGCATATTTCAAACCAAAATTGATATTTATGCCCATATTTAAATTTCAATTTATTAAAATATTCGTATACTTTCCTTTTTTTTACCTGCTGCTTCTTTTTTAAACTGCTGCTTTATGTTGGAACATTTGTGTGTGGATCTTGAGCAAGAGTCCAAAGAGGCGCTTGTCGCGTGGGTTCTTATTCAGATCTTTACACAGTCCTCCTTTTTATGCCTGTATGTCTTAGCATATTGTATTTGGTAACTTTGTTTCGTTTATATTTTTTAATTTTTATTTAATTATTTAAAAATTTTAAATTTAAATTTTTTTAGTTTAACTTGAACATTTTGGTTCTTTGTTTTTTAGTTAGACAGTGCTGCTTTTGCTGTTTATGTTGGTGCCAGTTTTAATTAAGTATTCAGTATTATTTTTTGTTTACCTACTGCTTCTTTATTAACTGCTGCTTTATGTTGGAGCAACTGTGTGTGGATCTTGAACAAGAGTCCAAAGAGGCACTTGCCAGGTGGGTTCTTGTTCAGATCTAAACACAGTCCTCCTTCTTTTTTCTTTCTTTTTTTTTGCCAGTATGTCTTAGCTTATTTTAGTTTGTAACTTTGCATGTGACTTGTGTTGTGTTATTGTTAATGCATACTCGGTAAAAAGCTCCTTAGAGCTTATGTTGTACTGTTTCATTACGTGCCGAATAAAAATAAAGTTTTCTATCTTATCTTATCTTATACTTTATTAGCGGTTTCAAAAACATAAGTGGACCTATTGTCAATATATGACTATGTATGTTTTGTTCGCCTTTGCCTATTTATATACACTTATTCCTAGCTATTCTTAAAATAACTTTCATGTATGTGGACGTTGATCAGGATATCACAGCTTTAGTAACTTACAATTAAATACAGTTAATGAGGGATATTTTTCTTTAACTTCCTTTTCACATGTTTACTTTTTTGCAAGCGGAATTTTCCATAGAATATACAGTGTGTGGCCAAAAGTATTCGCGCATGTAAAACAAATCCCTTTATAATCAACCAAAACAATATTTTTTCAAAAAATTATCGTGAAGTCATTTCTGGATATATTTTAATTTTTTTTACACCAAGACATTCGGAATTGTCTATTATTTGATTGTTTATTTACTCATTATGTTTATTTGAGTTGTTTTTGTTTTGTACATAATTTAAGCACAACAAATACAAATTTATTTTGATTTTCTAATATATTTCAACTAAAAATAAATCCTAAAAATTAACAATCATGTTTAAATTATGTACAAATAAAAACAACTCATATAAACATAATGAGCAAATAAACAATCAAAATATAGACAATTCCGAATGTTTTGGTGTAAAATTTGTTAACATCTATCCAGAAATTACTTCACAATAATGTTTTGAAAAAATATTGTTTTGGTTGATTATAGATTCTCAAGATTTCAAGATTTTATTCACTTTAAAGACATTTGTGGTAATATCTTCATATTCCTCATCCTCTATTCCATATATGCGGACACTACTTTTGCGTGTATACTGGTCAAGATCGTAGGTTTTCTGTAGGGCATGTTGTACTCCGTTATCTACTTCATTGATGAATGCACTATTTTCATTCACGTGTGCTTTTAACGACTTGTTTTCTTTCAACAATTCGTCGTGTTTCAGTACCAGCTCAAAAATGCGACTTTCTAACTTGTCCATCTTTTCTGACATTTCCTCTTTCAGCTCTCGCTTGACTCCAGCAATGATATTTTCTAAAAACTCTTTAGTCACAAGTTGATCAGACTTATTGCTAAACTCGGTATTTGTAATCATGCTGTTCATTTTTCCCCTGATTCCAGCAACTATTGCACCAAGTGAGTTCAACTGCTGCATAATGGACTGTTGGTCTACCGGCTTCGTATTTTGAAACGATGTAATTTTAAGCTGTTTATTGTCATTCTCATGCGGTTTGCTGGAATTTGATGTTTTTGATTTGGTTGATGTCGCTTTCTTGTTTGCTGGCTGTGATTTTTCACAACTAGCATCTGCACTGGATGTAGATGATCTATCGTGTACATTACGTTTGGAATATTTATTTTCCGCATTTACAGGCATGCTTATTTTAATACTGTAGTTGTTTGTAAACAAACACACATAAATATATGTGATATCACTAATTAATCGAACAGCTATAAACACTTTGATTTCGTAACATTTCAGCAGAAATAACACATGCCTTTATTATCGTTTTCTCGTACAAAAAACACCGATATCTAATTTAGTGTGAACGGTGCGTTTTTACAAGCAATGCGTATCACCAGGTATGCTCTTGATAAAGATTGGAAGGCAACAATAAGTCAACGGTCGTCGGAAGCGCGTAAGCCAAGAACATAAACAGGATAGCCAAACAGAACTAAGTGTATCAATACGAGTATTGAGGGAGATCGTAGTTTTAATATATTATGTTATTGCAGTGAGATACTATATAGAATCAACACTTTATCGAACCATTATTTGCATAGGAAATATAGCATCAACACCTTATAGTATCATTACTTTCATAGGAGATGTGTCTACGTCGAGGTCCGCATGTTTACTACATAATGAAATGAAACAGCATGGACTTGGTCATTCTCGATCGTATTCGTTGATTGAATATACGTAGTTTCGCCATAGTTAATGTTTATTGGACTGAGCTTGTCTTTGAATATGGCAAATTATTAAGTTGTAATGTATCATTTATATACAGACAGATATATGGAAGACTTAGTAGTCACAACCATTGTAATAGAATAACGCGGTATGTGATTATATAGTCTATTGCTATAATAGGCCTCGAGATCTAGGTTAACTAGGCGTTCGCGTTATCTCATTGTTAGTTGTGGTCTTGTAAGTCGATCCTGTATCGATACATAACCAGTGACTGACACCACAGGTTGATGACAAATTTATTATATCGACAAAGCAACAGTGTTCCAAGCATAAGCGGGAACTACACACAAAGTGTAACTAATTATCGGATCGATTAGTGTATGATTTTCTGAAACGCAGTCTCCAATCATAGGGTATGGGACATATGTCTCCAGCTGTAGAGTTTGAGACATATGTCTGAGTCATATGAATAAGATATAGTTTCTACATAAAGCTAAACGCGTACGCAGACAATCACGTTAGGGAACCATTTATTATCTGACTCGTGACAATTTTACCTTTTCTGACATTCATCAATAGAACAGAATTAAAATGCATTTCAGAGTTATATGCATGTTTTTTTCAGTGAATCATCTTTCGGCCAAACATACACTCGATCTCTTGTTATTATATTACGATTTAGGTTTTATTGTTATAATTTAGGATAATATAAAATACTCACAGCCATAGGAGGTTGACATTTTTTTTATCAAATATACCTAAAGGTAAGTGGTCTATTTCATTGTTGTTCAGCACTCTATGATATATATAAAATGTATGAGTTTCATCTCGGTTTTTGCGGGGTCCAATTTTCTTATTCTTTATTCTTCGACGTCGTATTTTACAGATTATTTAAGCCGATGTTTTGTATGTAAGGCTTGATATTTACACTATGGTATCTTCAAAGTGATCGTTCAACAATATATATATAAAATAGCTGAAAGGAATAGGCCACCCAAGGCAATGACATTTTCCTGTTTCTGTAATAGTGTGAACAGTTGAATGACGTAAACATTTCGTCAAAGCAAGCGATTACAATGTGACTACTGTTTGTAAAAATCTACAAGAATCCGCATATCGAAGAAAAACAAACAACACAATGGCCGAAAGAAACAGCACAACAGTACAACCAACGATGTACAACAACACATACGGAGCTGTCCGTTGTTTTGGCGCACCTAAGGGTTTACCGTTTATTTCTCGGGATATGCCGATTGCCGAAATCTTTTAATTTTCATTATTAAAATATATAATCCTTTTACTTTCAATCTATTATTTCAGTTTTTCTGGAGAAAGTCATGGTACTGTGCATTTAATCGTTAAACACAGCTGCAAGATTGTTTACATGTCCCCTTAATTGGCGCATGCGTTCTTCAAAGTTATCTTGTAACGAATAAAGGAAAGATTTAACTTTAAAAACCACTTATACTTAGAGCATAATGTATAATGGTACTACCATATATGTTTGAAGAGGAAATTGTGAATATTAAAATAAATATAGAGAATACTTACCGACTGGAACCTTTTTCCTGAGCTTTTCTGTATTTTTTGTTATTACGATAGCGGAAGTGACGTTGCGCCAAAACGCCATAACATAGGACACGACAGTACATATAAAACTAGAGACGAAGAAACACGAAACTGGGGGAGAAGTCGGATTCTCCGGAAGGGTAAGCAGTTCCTGATCCACTAGTGGCACCCCTCGTGTTAATCTAGTTACAAACCCATGAATGAGGAAAGGACCGGGAAGTGCTTACGACAAATGGAATATATATGTGGTCATTTGAGGCACATATATTCGATAACGGTCAACACAATCATGGTGACTACCCTAAACTTTTGAAGTGATGACTTCAACTTAGCACTGTTATATAATGTTTTTATTATGCATTTGTCTATAATTGCAAAAATGTGATACAAGCGCGTGTGAACACACAATTTTTAAAATTTCATGTTTCGTCCAATGAAATTCCCGAAAACACAAAATGGAAAATAAAATGGAATTATGAAGAAATATATGTCGATATTTTAATTCATCATGAAGGTTTTTTGTATTATTGATAATAAGTTCTGGTATAACATAAATGTACATTACTCACAGCACTATCAGCTCTACATTTTGATCAAATATACCTAATGGTAAGTTGTCTATTTTATTATGCTCCACATTTCTATAATAAAAACAGACTATATGATTTAACGAATCAGACGAGACCACATAGTGAGAAATATAAAATAACGGCAGTTATGTCAGACGAGACAGAGATTATCGCAAGTATATCAACGAGTCCGATAGTAAAAGTTGTGATACTAGTGATGATATATGTCGAAATCGTCACAGATGCCGTTCTTGTTGTTATCGATCAGTAATTAAATTGTCATAAAAGAAGGAATTGTCTAAGGCCATCCATAGAATATATTTACAAAGCTTGGATTGAATGAAATGACGCAATAGTTCATAAGATGTCGGTTACACTGCTGACGGAAAACATACTGACACCAGATCCATAAAATAATCCGCATTGGTTGAGACCATAAATGTCACAACGAAAGGTCTTCATGGACGTATTTGTATAAAATATAAAAAGTGTTGGGATCTGTTTAACCTGTTGAACCCCCCACATTCGTGTGTCTATTTCATGCAAGGACCTGGATTTCCAAAGTCATATTTCATAGTAGTTTCTTGTGGTCAGTCATTTAAGATGAGTGGGGATTGATTGATCGTTTTGTTGATATTGGTAGAACAGTTAACGATCATTGTAAAACCTTTCTGTTCGTAAATCAATTTAAATCTAACTATATTATTTCTGTTTATTGCAGCTGAATCTTGTGGTGAGTTCAAGTATAATATTACGTGAATATCCGGATAATGACGAGATCAGATGCTATTTTGAAGCACATATGAGTATGTATGTTTGTATCAAGGTAATGCACTTTGAAGATATATTGATCCACTGTGGCAGCATTTTTTTTATTTCTGACATACACAAATGGTAGTGATATAAAAGTGCCATCTCAGGATGTCACGTAATTTTAATGAAACAGCATTTAATCCAAAACTCTCAATGTTAAATTGTTAAATCACTTATATAATAGTCCACAGTGTACATGTGTTCTCACCATCTTAATAGTTCTTTGTTTAACAATATTTATGGATGAAAGACGTTTTGCCTTTTATACCCATCATAATGATTGATGTTTGATGTTTTCACGCAACTTTCAACAATATTTCAGCTATATCATGGCGACCAGTTATAGTGATGGAGGAAGCCAGAGTACCCGGAGAAAACCACCAACCATGGGCAAGTAACTGGTAAGCTTTATCACCTCCGTCTGCGAGTCGAGTGCACGCTTTTTTGTAATTTACAAAGCCGGGCACTAACCCACGCCATATTCGTGATAGGCTTGTAATACCGTTGATATGTCACATTCCAAATTAATCAGAAGAAATATATGTATGTAAGATTATACAATTATTGACTTTTATTGAGGTTAATATAATGATCTATCGTTCCAAGATATATGCTATTTACCGAGGACAAAGTCGAGGTAAATATTGTATATCTTGGAATGAAATGAAAGTGAGATAATATATAGAATAAACACTTTATCGAACCATTATTTGCATGTCCGCGTGTTTCTACATAATGAAATGAAACAGTATGGACTTGGTCATTCTCGGTCGTATACTTGGATTGAATATACGTAGTTGCGCCTTAGTTAATGTTTATGGGATTGAGCTTGCCTTTGAATATGGCAATTATTAAGCTGTATCATTATATACAACCAGATAGTCGGAAGACTAAGTAGTCGTAGCCATTGCTATAGAATAACGCGGTATGTGACTATATAGTATATATCCAGTATAGGTCTGGAGAACTAGGTTAAGTAGGTGTTCACGTTATCTCATTCTAAGTTGTGGTCTTGTAAGCAGACCCTGGATCGGTACAGAACCAGTGACTGACAAAACAGGTTGAAAGCATATGTATTATGTGGGCAAAGCAACAGTATTTCAAGCATAGGCTGGAACTACACACAAAGCGTAGCTAATTGTCCGATCGATTAGTGTATGATTGACTGAAACACAGTCTCCAATCATAGGGTATGGGACATATGTCTCCAGCTGTAGAGCTTGAGACATATGTCTGAGTCATATGAATAGGATATAGTTTAAACATAAAGCTAAACGCGTACGCAGACAATCTCGTTAGGGAATCATTAAAATTACACACATTTATTATCTGACTCGTGACAATTTTATCGTTTCTGAAACTAACTATTTAGAATATATAGAATACCGGCATGTGAGACAAATATTATCGCTAGGATAGCAACGAGTCCGATAGGATGAGTAGTAATATTTTATGTCGAAATCTTCACAGATGGCGTTCTTGTTTTTGTCGATACGTCATTATATCGTCATGTAATAAGGAACTGTCTAAGGCTATCCATATAATATTGTTACAAAGTTTGAATTGAAATGACTAAGTAGTTCACAAGATGTAAGTTACACTGTTGACGGATAAAAGACTGACACCAGATCCATAAAACTTGACACCGCAAATATCACGACGAAAGAGCCTTCATGGCCGTATTTGTATAATATATAATAAGGTGTCGGATCCATTTAACCTTGCCACATTTTTGTGCCTGTTCAAAGCCAAGACCTGGAATTTCAAAGACATATGTCATAGTCGTTTCTTGTGTTCAGTGATTTTGGATGAAAGGTGAATAATTATTCGTTGAGTTGATATCGGTAGAATTGTTGACCATCATTGTTTAACCTTGCTGTCCATCAATCAAATTAAAATCTAAATATAATATTGCTGTATATCACAGCTGAATCTTATGATATTTTGAAGCACATCTGATTATGTCTGTTTGTACCAAGGGCTGTTCAAGTTAAGACTGCACAGTATCAAGGTTTGCACTTTGAAAATAGATTAATCAACTGCAGTACTATTTCTGACATCCACCAATGATAGTGATATAAAAGTGTCATCTCAGGATGTCAAGTATGTTTAATGAAACAGCTCTAAAAGCAAAACTCTTAAATGTCCAATTGTTAAATCACTTAAGTAATATTCCACAGTGTACATGTGTTCTTGCTATCATCTTAATAAAAGTCCTTAGATTAACCATGTTTAGCGATAAAAGACGTTTTGCATTTAATACCCATAATATGTCACATTCCAAACTAATAAGAATAAATAAATGTCGTGATTGTACTTCATTCTAAAGATTTTGACTTTATTTTGATAATTTCTGGAATAATATAAATGTATATTACTCACACAGATCTCAGGTTTATATTCTGGTCAAATATACCTAATGGTAAGTTGTCTATTTTATTTCCCTGCAAATCTCTAAAATATATACAAAATACCACAAAACATCAATCAAATCAAAATATATGATTTATTGAAATGGAAAAGACCAGGAAGTGATAAATACAAATTAGTGATAATATCTAGATATTGTACTATGGCAATTCACTGATTCATTGTAGTAGTAATTTAATCGTTCTCGACATCTACAAACGGAACTGATCTTAAAGTGTCATCTTAGGGTGGCATGTATGTTTTAATGAGGCAACTTTTGGTCTTTTTCCTACATGTCTCTACTTCATCGATTTAAGACTTCTTATTAACCCTTTCGTATCTTCAAACATAGGTAACAAAGACTCGATTGTATATGTTTACTTCACGTAAGTAATATTCCATTGTATACACACGTAATTGTTTTCTTCTTAATAGAAGAAGATGAAGATGATTCCTTTATTTTAACAAACTTTATATTTGATTGATAATACTTTCTTACTACAAAATATTTTTTTAACATTATTTAGCATTTAAAATAGTTTGTGTTTGAGCGTATCTGATGTAGGTTTTTCTTGAAACACGTCGTGTGCAGTAAATTTGACATCTTTGCTTATATTCTTGTATAGTATAAAAGGAATCACTCGAACAAAGGTGCGCAAAGGCAAGATCTGTTCTGGTGTATACGATCGTACATAACTTCGTTGAAATCCATGCAGAACATCTACTCATACAAGCTGATAGTAGAACAAGAGGATTGCAGCCTTCAGGACTATATATACACGAGCAGATGGATATCGCCGTTCCTTCTTTCCTCGTACCATCATCACTTGGAACAGCATACCACCAGATGTACATCGGGCCAGTACTATCGGCCAGTTCCAGGCAGGGATAGGGTCTATTACCCTTCCCGTGCAGTCTCAGATGTAAATA
>MJUT01012276.1:58550-73001 GCA_002080005.1 Gigantidas platifrons | reverse complement strand
TATGCCATTTTCTCGTTGTACAGTACGGTGAGGCATCAGGAATATGAGCTAGTATCAAGTTGCACAGTGTACGATGAAACCTCGAAAATATATGGCACTATATAGTTGTACAGTATACGATGAAGCAGCAGAAATACGAGCCAGTATCTAGTTGAACAGTGCTCGCTGAATCATCAGCAATGTGTGTTAGCACTTAGTTGTACAGTTCACGATATGCATCGACAATCTGTGCCAGCATCACGTTGTACAGTACGCGATGAAACATCAGGAAATATTTGCCGGCTTCTAGTTGTACAGTACACGATAAGCATCAGAAATATGTGTTAGTATCCAGTTGCACTGTGTACGATAAAACTTCAGAAAAATGTGCCAGCATCTAGTTGTACAATACATGATAAAGCATAAGAAATATGTGCCAGCATCTAGGCATCAGAAATATAAGCCAGCATCTAAGTTGTAAAGAAAACGATGAAGTATCAGCAATATGTGCCAGCATCTAGTTATACAGTACACTGTGAGGCATCAGGAATATGTACCAGTATCTAGTAGTACAGTACACGATTACGCATCAGAAATATGTGCCAGTATCTAGTCATACAGTACATGATGAATCATAAGAGATATGTGCCAGTATCTAGTTGTACAGTTCACGATGAATCATCAACAATATGTGCTATCATCTAGTTGTACAGTTCACAATAATCATCGACAATCTGTGCCAGCATCTAGTTTTACAGTACGGTGAGGCATCATAAATATTTTCCAGTATCTAGTTGCACAGTACACGATAAGCATAAAAAATATGTGCCCATATCTAGTTGCACAGTGTACGATGAAACCTCAGAAATATATGTTAGTATACAGTTGTAGAGTAGACGATCAATCATCAGCAATATGTCCCAGTATGTAGTTCTACAGCACGGTGATGCACCAGGAATATGTGCCAGTATCTAGTTGTACAGTCTACGATGAAACCTCGGAAATATATGTCAGTATACAGTTGTAGAGTACACGATGAATCATCAGCAATATGTGCCAGCATCTAGTTGTAGAGTACGAGATGATACCTCGGGAATATGTGCAAGTATCTAGTTATACAGTACACGCTGCGACATAAGGAATATGAGCTATTATCCCCGGCTTGAAAATTATAACAACTTTTGATTGGTTAAAACCCCGGGCATAAAAACCCATATTCTCAGGTGTTATTTGGTCATATTACTGGGTGTAACTAGCCATTTAAACTATCAAAAGTTGCTATAATTTTCAAGGAAGGAATAATCATGTTGTCAAAGCTCGCGACACTGCGCGTCTTAAGCAAATTTAGTTGATTTTGGTCATATATTGAACATAAAGCTGTTAATGTGATGAACTGTCGTGTTCTACTAAAGGTAGTACACAACACCGGGTGAAAACGCTCGAAACTTTCATATTTCTTGCGTATTCTTTCCAGCAACAAAGATAACGTCACTTTTACGTTATACACTGGGGTCCAAAATGTCTTTTTTTTTTACCATAACCGGGGATAAACTCGTTATTTACGTTTACTTTAACAGGGTATTAAAATCTTCATATCTACGGATAGGAGCGTGAATAATTTATAGTATCTAGCTGTACAGTACATGATGAATCATCAGCAATATGTGCCAGTATCTAGTTGTACAGTACAGGACGAAAGATCAGAAATATGTGCCAGTATCTAGTTGTACAATATAGGATGAAAGATAAAAATATGTTCCAATTTATAGCTGTTGTTATAAGATTGAAGCACAGATCTAAAATCTAATACTAAGACACCTGTGAAGAGAACATGCACACTTTGACAAAATTACCTATAAATATATAGGCGTATATTTACATTGTTTTATTTTGTGGTAAGGGTGTACACATTGAACAATATCATAACTATCTTTAAATATGACTTGATGTCTCTAATACCACTCACAAATCTCTGAGAGAACTTAGTTTCTGAAATATATCATATGGCAGGCTGGTTAACATGTTATGATCAATACGTCTGAAAAGAAAAAAAAAGAAATAATGTTAATCGAACACGTAGCCATCTTACTAATAATTCTATTATATTGATGGTTATGTTAATTTTAAGACTGAGATGTATATATCAAATTGAGTGCACACGACGTTTTTCTATAATAACAGTCTCTTGTACTTTCAAAATATTTGAAAGCCAACTAATATATGCAATATTTCGGAACAATACAACCAAATGGCCTATAGTGGATATCCACAATCAAGTAAGGTGACGTTTGTCTGAGGCAGGTGAACCTTAGTTTTAATCAGTATTATATTATATAGGAACTTTAAAATGTCTGTATCACAGATAACTAGGTGTATGTTCCGTTTATAGTAGTCCAATCCAGGCCTGCTTTTATCTTCGTCAAAAATTATCATAGGATATGACTTGTCATCTGATTGTAATTAACACGACGGGTGCTACTAGTGAAACACGAAATAGTTACCCTTCTAGAATATTGTTTCTCTATAGATTGAGAACTTAAGTATACCCTTTTTGATATCTTCAGACTTTTACTCTTTCCTTAGAAATCACAGATTATATATTTACAGTATCACCATTGCCAATACGGATTTGAAACATTCAGGTTCTAAATTTTCTAGCATGTTTTGTAAGCGTTCTGTAAAGTATACAATTCATGTTATGCGCAGATGTCATTTCACACAGAAAAAAGACACAGTCAGATATTGCTAAGACATTGAAATGTAAAAGCTGTATACACAGAGTCTTACATTAGACAGTATTAGAGTGGTTAGTACAATGGTTTCCACACACTAATAAACAAAAAACAAAACAAAACAACAAACAAATAAACCTCCACAATATAACTGATATATTGTTGAAAAGTGTGACAGTGGCTTTCAACAGCTATATTATTAAGTAAGACTGGAGCTTTTATGTATTTATGTTCAACTGTATCTGTATATTGTTTATATAAAGGAGATGATGTTCTAAGTTGAAAAACTTGTATCTGATCCTATTGTCATGTTTTTGGACAATAAAATATGTTTAAACTAACAGCTATAAGCGTAGTCTATATCAAGTACATGCATGCTACGTTTCATTCTGTTAAGAAACAAATTGGTAATTTATAGTGAATAGAAGTTGAGATGTTTGTATAAGCTTACACATCTGTTACAGTTGTGTCTATTCCATTGGGAACAGCAGTTAGATTCAGACTGCCACACTCTATAACATAGTGCTTAGTATTCGGATAATAAACCGCAGATAGTCCACAGTCTTTTGAACGAGACATAGGTACAACCATTACACAAACGCAGATGACCAAACCTGCAATTCTTCCCATTCTTACATCAAATCTTAAAGTGAAAAACACCTGAAACAAATAATTAGAGAAATATTAAGGCAATCTAATCATTATTAGTCTGAATATATTATATATTATAATGCAATTTGTTTGTATCGTCGGATTTGATTGGTTACTTTTCTAAGCAGCATTGTTTATACACACGTTGTAACTAAGGGGCTCGGCTAGAAAGATCCGCCATCTTGAAAACGTGAAATCGTATATATTACATTTACAACAATACACACAAATAATTAAAATGCGCACCTTGTAAACGATTGATGGACATCTGAGCGAAAAAAATAAATATACACTGTGGACATTTGAGCGACAACATTAGTGGGCATTTGAGAGACACCATTTCAATTGACCCTAAGATTTACATGCACTCACATGTAAGGAATTACATAAGTTCGTTTTAGTCCAATAATTGCTATCACTTAGTCAAGATGGACATAAAGGTAACGGTCTAGAATGGTCATTGGGTTCCGTTATTATTTGTTTTGTTGTCTGGAAAATCGAAAAATGTTTATCGTCAGTGCATGTCAACTACTGTCACACTATGTTATGAAAATGGAATGCAGATTAATCCTTCTTTTGTCCATGTCGACTTTGAATTGGTAGTCGTGAAGGTATTAAAGGAAATATTCTGAAACTAATGTTCAATTTGCGACCGTAAAACTGACGATTTACGTCCGCAAAGCTTAAAATACAATATAGTTATTTCCTAATTTTATGAAAATCCAGGAGCATCTAAACATGTATTTAGCTCCACATTAGGCATTAAAGCCAAAACAATAAAAACTTGGTGCGCACGACGTGTTTTCTAGAATAATCCTGAATAAATTAATTTTAGAGTCACATGTCATTAAATATGTGATTCGATGAGTTTAAAAAGATGAGGTTAATTTCGTATGTACTGAATCTGAAAATAGATGTCGTTCCCAAGGCGTCGCGTGCCGTTGTCATCAGGCGATTTTCTTTAAATTAGCCACCTTTGGGGTTATTTAAATTTATTTCCGCTTATTTGCCTTATTTTGAAAGAATAAATATATTTTCCAAGTCATAACAAAAAAGTTTGAAAAAATTTATAAGGGTTGATCGAAATTATTTGTTCGATTCATTCGAAATAACCCCAATTAGGTTGTACACACCCTTGCAAAACCCGCGACGCGTGTTAAACTGTGTACAACCTGAGTGAGGTTATTTCTTCATGGACCAAGCAAAAATTGCGATCAATCCTTAATAGTCTAAAGTCTTTGAATCAAGTAAAACAAACGGTCCACCATGATTGCCAAAATTAGCTATGGTTATCTATGCTTGAGGGATTCTCGCCTCCGTTTTAATGAATTACATTTGAGGAACTCCAAAGTTTCAAATATAAATACTGTGCACAAAAAAAAAAGGATTGACAGTATTATTAAAATAATGTTTCAATTGCGCAAATTAAATGACTTACTGAAAGTGAATGTATTTCCAAATGCACGTACCTTTGCTTTGTGTTTTTTATTTTGTTTTGTTGTTTTATATTCTTAAGCGCTGTTATTTGAAGATTTCAATTTAGACAAGATAGGCGAAAAAAAAAATGATATCATATCGTATTAAAAACTTGTGAATATTTCATCAGATCGATATCATTTAAGATGTCTTTAATATAGTTTATAATCAGTATCCAATCAAATATTTAAGAGATCACAATGAAAGTCGATAAAAGCATCTGATAATAAAATACTCAGCAAAAAAAGTTAAGGACCATTTTTTTTCAGAATTATTAAAAAGTTCTAGTTTATATTTGAAAGTGGTTTTGTTGCTAATCTGGTCTTCCATACATCAATAATTAATATTATCGAGCACACATTTTTTTGTTTACATTGCGTACGTGACACTGAGTCTGCACTGCATTGATATTGATTTTCTGTTGTTTCCAAAGTGGTCTATAGACAGTGCATTTTTCCAAACAGCTGTAGAAAAATGATTTCTTGGTGAATTCGGGTAAATGTGTCACTTTTGAACATTTAAACATTTAAAGATGCCGATGAAAGGCATTTGACAGTAGAGGGTGCACAGTTTAATGTTAGCCATACAGTAATCGGACGGTTATGGACACGTTACCAACAGACTAATAGTGTACAACGGAGACCAAAGTGACCGACCTAAAAGTACGACAGCCCATCAAGACCGTCAAATAGCCTTGCTAGCGAAGCAAAATCGGATGTCACCAGCCGTTACGTTAAATAGGGAGTTTCGTGCAGCATCAGGAGTTCGGATGTCTACACAGATGGTTAGAAACCGACTTCATGCATTTGGTTTGCATGCTAAAAATCCTGTTGTACGACCTCCATTAACTGCACGCCACCGTAATTGCCGTCTTCAGTTTGCCAGGCGTCATGCCAACTGGGGTGTACGTCGTATTCAACTGTACTTTTCACAGATGAATCTAGGTTCTGTTTAGATTTTCATGATGGTCGAAGACGAGTTTGGAGGCAAAAGAATGAACGATATAGGAACTGTTGTATTACTGAACATGATCGATTCGGTGGGGGCTCCGTTATGGTTTGGGGTGGCAATAGCTATGATGGTTCTACAGACCTTTATGTCATGAGAAACGGATCTTTGACCGGTATAAGATATCGTGTTGAAATCCTTGCTCCTATTGTTAGACTTTACGCTGGTGCAATTGGCGATGATTTCATACTGATGAATGTCAACGCTAGACCTCAACGCGATAGAATCATCAATGAGTATCTCCAGCAGGAAACAATCGTGCGCATGGACTGGCCAGCAAAGTCTCCGGACCTAAATCCGATAGAACATGCGTGGGACATCTTGCAACGTCGGATTTCAAATCGACAAAACCAGCTAAACTCCCTACAAGAGCTAGCAGATGAATGGTCAAGGATTCCTCAAATTGAATTTCTAACACTAATTAGCAGCTTCCAAAATCGTTGTAGAGGGGTTATTCATGCGCGCGGTGAACATACTCGATATTAATGTTTAAACATTTTGTGACATTTCAATTGCTTCCTAACTTTTTTGATAATCATGGAATCTTCTTTAGTGTTATCGTTTTTGACCGTCGCTGTGTTCCATATGCAATAGTAGAATCGTGTGAAATGAAATTTTTATTTACCATAGTGTTCAAAGATTTCAAAATATTTACCCATGTTATTTATATTATTTATTGTTATTTATTAAATTTATTTTTTCAAAATTGTCCTTAACTTTTTGTGTTGAGTATATTATTTTGATCTTTTATTGTTGCTGGTAGTATGATTATTTTCCATTGTTTCTGTCTTACTATTTGACAAGCTGTTTTGCTTTCTAAATCAGATTCCTCTTTTGTGGAGTGTACCCATTTTGTCTTTTTCTGAGAGAAGTCCTTTCATTTCCCTAAAATGATGTTTGCATAGCAACCGTTACTTGGATCATTATCTCCTGAAAGGCAGATTTCATTAGTCTATGCATACTTTCCATATCTCATTGTGCTTGGTCTTCTGGAGGTTCAACCTCACCCTCTATAAGTATTGATGACCGTCTATATCTATGTGTTCTTGGTCTCTGGGGAGAACAAACTGTTCTAGTACTGATCCCAAAGGTTATGTGTCTACGTTTTGATCGAAATATTATATCACTCATCTCTTCATCTGATTCTATATCTTGGTTTATTGGTCTAAATAGTTATCGATTCAAGATTTATTGTTTCAGAATCCTCAGGCAGACCAGTTTCATACATGTCACTCTATTCTGTATATATAACAGTTGTGGTCTCCGTTTTATCTTGAGGTGTATGGGAACTACTTGCTTTTCTTTTTACCATCTGAACACCTTCTAACGTCTTCTTTTAAGAAAAGTTTTGTAAGGATTCAACTGATATTTATTAAATAGATCCGCCCAGGATGCCAACCATTTATGTACTGAGCTAAATGGTGAACTAGCAAAAAGTGAAGCGGGTCAATAAACCTGCTAAATTGACCAAAATCTATTATTCTCAAATTCGCATAGCCTTTAAATTGTACCTATCAGTGTTCAGATACTGGGTATGACAGTAGACAAAGTGATTGTATATGTCACAATACAATGGAAAACAATACGTTACATCTCACAGATTACCAGGATTTAGTAATTGGACTTTTAGACTTCACGACCAAAAAGTTAAAGGAAAACATATTAAAATTCATGGAATACGAAATGATATACATATATGATTTATTGTCTGGACGTATGTAGATGAAGATGCAAGAGCTACTGGTGGTTCAACAATCCTAGCTAAAGATGACATTTTACATAGTTATGTTAATATGGACACAAAACTGCAGGGTGTTGCTGTATGCATCTCTTCAGATAAAACTATAACCTTGTGCTCGGTTTAAATACAAACTAATTCATCACTCAGGTTAGCTCAACTGAAAAGTTTAGCCAATCAGTTCCCTATCCCTATCATTAACATGACCGACTTTAACGGACATAACATTTTGTAAGGTGGTAAAACAACAAATAGCAAAGGCAACAAACTTATAGACCCTCTTTCCCAGGAGTATTTGTGTATCTTTAACGACGGTACTGATACAAATTGACATCCTGGGAATGGGTCTTATTCAGCCATTGATCTTATTGTTACTGTTACTGATCCATCTCTTCTTCTAGATTTCTGATGGAAAGTCCATGATGACCTCTGTGAAATTGATAAATTTCCTCATTATTCTAGAAAGCTTAAATTCTACTGTAGGTGATAGAAATAGACCATATAAATTTGACAAAACTGACCGGCGTCTGTACGAACAGATGTGCAGAGAAAAACATCAAACGCAAATGATACGAAATGCCACCGAAGTTTAATGAAACAATAATATAAATAGTTATCAATAGATGACCATTTCAAAGATCTCGACGAATCCAAAACGCCAAACGATAATTCGAAAGACATCCTAAATCGGACATGTCTGCATCTTTAGAGTTAAAACTCGAAGAACATTTAAACAAAATGGTCCCACTTCTAGGTGTATTTTTGTTTTTACATTAAATTGACATACGCCGATGAATATGGTTTAGAGGATGGTATAACAATTTAAAGGTAAATATAGTATATCAAACGTCCATCATTTAAAGGATGGCTAAGCACTTGATTATCTGAACATGACATCTCAAATAAATCAAGCCAAACTCTTCAAAAATTACCATACAAAATTTAAAAATTTAAAAAGCAAAAATCTAATTTAAATTTTCAATAAAAGCAATTAGAGGAATACAATCGCCCGTTTCCATTAGATAAATTGAGAAAATCGTTGAATGAGGCACATTATTCTGCATATGGCCCTGACGATATCCATTACCAGCTTCTCAAACATTTTATGAAATCGACACTCCAACGTCTTATAGAACTTTTTGGGAAGATCCTTTGGGAAACAAGCGACTGACCATCAACTTGGAAATTAACTAATGTCATTCCTATTCCAAAACCTGGTAAAGACCATTCCGAACCGTCGAATCACCGGTCTATATCACTAACTAGTTGCGTCTGTTAAACCATGGAAAGGAAGATAAATGCTTATCTGATAAAGTTTCTTGATTCCAATGGACCCTTGTTTAATATACAGTGTGGATTCGTCAAGGATTTCAGATCATCCTCTTCATTTTAAAATATTCATTCGAAACGCTTTTGCCGAAAAAAACATGACGTATCTATCTTTTTCGTTCTTAAAAAAGCAAATGGATTGTTCATTTTTAATCGCCCCTTCGGTATTTTCTAACGTTTATTGACTTGCTGATTAGAAGCTGTTTCAAGTTGTTTTATGGTACTACACGAATTAGAAAATATTTAATGCTACATTATAGTTATTCTGATTAATTTTAGCTAAATAACGCTGTAATGTGAATGAACTTTATGCACTTATAGCATTAGTAATTACTGTCTAGTGTAGTTACTGTTTAACCCATGGGATCCATGTGTGTTTTTTTGTTTGTTTGTTTGTTTGTTTTTTTGTTTTTGTTTTTTTGTTTGTTTGTTTGTTTGTTTTTGTTTTTTTTGCATTGGTAATCTTGTGGTGTGATGTCGTAGAAAATTTTGAACGATAACTTTACCATGCTATCTTTTCCTCTGGCATCTCAGGATTAAATAGACATGCACCGCATAGTACAAGAACGACACAGATGGTCCATGGTATGTTTATAGAAAGAACTAGAGTACAATTAAACTACATACTGTCTCGCACTCATTTTAGCATATGCATTATGCTTTTCATCAAAGGCACAACTGTGAATTGCGACAAGTCGGTCATTTTCACCAATAAAACTGACAAGCACGATATCATCAAAATATTTTCGAAAGTGGCGTTAAAAACCATCACCCTAACCTTTAAAACAAAATTATAAGACTGCTATCAAGATTATCTAAAATTTATTCAGCTTTCCAAAATCGTGGGGGCTGTCAAGGCCATTACTGTATGAGTGTCTACACATACAATTGGTGCCTATGATTACTTAATGAACGTGAGAGAAAACCGGAAGGTCAATCAAGAATAAGCAATCCAGCATCGGGTATTCAACACACAGAACGAAGACAAACAAAACGAAAAGCACAACACAACACCATGGGTCCCATCATAGAACCAGGGGTAACCCGAGGCGACTTCAATTTTCTCTCATGACAAGGTGTACTCGATACAACTTTATAGGATAAAGTTTGTCAGCGACATGCGTTAATAACATTCTTTCTCCAGGTACTCCGTTTTCTTCGAAAATTAATGCTTAGCGCCACGATATTGTGAAAGAATGTTTAAACAGGGATGGTTCATTATATGTTAATGCCAACAAAACGAACAATCATCTCTCACTTTATATCATTAAACCAAAAGAAAGACTACGTCAATTGACTTTAGGAATTCAGAATCCAGTTTGAGACAGGCACATACATAAGGCAGGGCTAAACTGGCAAATAAGTACCCGATCCTCTGAACTATTATTGAATGAGGCCTTAATAACTTCCAAGCATAACTATATGTAAAAACATTATATATATTTGTTTAATTTTAAGCCATCCTGGCAGTTAATTGTATTGATCATTACGAGGATGAATATCTAAAACATAATCTAATGTATACTACATATAGCAAATAGTCACATGTAGTGCTTTAATTTTCACTAGCTAGTGAAAACAAATATTTGTGAATAAACAATATATACTGAGCCGCAAAAGAGACGTCGCATTTAAAAAAAATCTTTTTATTACCGAAATAACCATTAAAAATGTTATTTTTGAAAATATATGTGTTGATTAACACACAAGGTAAACGTTAGCCACATTTAAAGGGAATTTCCGCTTGGGTGATTTTTATCTGAAGTTGTAGAACTCTCGAATCACCCGCCCTTCGTGGGACACACTTTTTGATTTTTAAATGCTCATGACTTTCGTGCTTCGGTATGGGTACAAAAGGCTTGAACATTTCAATGATTGTCAGTATCATTTTTGACACCGAAGCTGTGCCACGTTTGAATCCACAACAGAGAGAACAAGCCATAGGTAGACCGCATGATGGGCAACCTGCTATAGTGATTGCCAATGACTTCAACTGTAATGACCGGACAATTGAACGTCTGCGGGTATGCTACAACGCCACACACAGCACGAATGACCAACCACGCAGCGGTAGACCACAGGTTACCATCCCTCGTCAGAACAGGTTAATGGTCCGTCAACATTTGCGGAATCGGTTCACCAGAGCTATTGAACGACAGACTGTTGGAACACATCAGCGAATGATAAGTGCTGATAGGGTTCGCCGTCGATTAGTTGCCAGCAATCGAAGACCTGTCCTTACATCCCGACACCGACACCGACAAGAGCGTCTTCAGTGGGAATTGCAGCGACAAAATTGGCGTAACCAGCAGTGGCGTAACGTCAGCTTCTCTGACGAAAGCCGTTACTGCATCTCAACCGCAGATGGCAGAATAAGATTGTGGAGAAGGCGAGGATAACGATATGATGACAACTGCATGATGGAAAGGAATGTTTGGGGCGGTCCAAGCATCATGGTATGGGGTGGCATCGGACTCAACGTGAAATCTAGTCCAGTTCTCTTCCAGAATCATGGCCCGTGTTGAGGCAATGGAGTAACAGCTGCCAGTTACATCGATAAAGTTATGAGATCGCATGTTGTGCCGCATTTCGCACGTCATCAAATCAAGACGTTCCAGCAGGATAACACGCGTGCGCATATAGCCAGGGCAACAAGAGACTGCTTGCAGCAGAATAACGTCAATATTATTAACTGGCCAGCTTCAAGTCCAGATTTGAACCCTATTGAATATATGTGAGACGATATTCAGAGACGGTTGAATGACGACCAGCCAAGCCCGACAACTGCAACTGAACTTTCGGTAGCGTTTCAGATAATTTGGGCACGTATTCCTGTCGCTGTCATCAATCGCCTGATCAACTTTATATATCGAGGATGTGCTGCTGTGATTAACCTTTGTAGTGGACATACTTGTTATTAAGGGAAGTGGAATTAAAGCATCAAAATGTTGTGGTTTTGCTTTATTGAGACATTTGATATAACTTCATATAGTAGAGACAATAAATCCACCATTCAAATAATGTAAAACGAATTTATTTTATGTTTATTGTATTTGAAAATACCTGTACACACATACTTACTTACCTGTGAAACAGGTTATTGATCGATTTTTATTTATGTGTACATTTTTTTTTGTATATGACAGGGTGTGTAAAGTGCAACGTGAACTTTTCAACATTTGTGTTTGCGAACGAAAGCTGATTTTTTTGTGTAGAGTTTTAAGTTTAATTTTCTATTGGTTTGGTATGGTGCGGCGAAAATTAGTAATACCAGAAAGGTGGCAAGTTGTTGGTATGCATAACGGTAGTTTTAGCCATAGAAGGGGGGTGCAGACCACATCAGGGTTAACCATTCTATCATTGTACGACTGATGCAGCGTTTTCGTCAAACGGAGAATGTTACTGACCGTCCACGTGCAGGTAGACCTCGCAAAACGACGCCGAGAGAGGACCGGCTCATATCCAGACGGGCTCGGCAACGGCGTTCAGCACAGCTGGTGAACTTCGTGGTAATTTAGCGTTTGGAGGTCACATTAGCACACGCACTGTAATCAGACGCCTCCACCATCGGGGAATGCGAGCGCGACGATCCATAAAACGTCCACAGTTGATATTACGCCATCGCCATGCTCGATTTGACTGGTCACATGATCATTTGGGGTGGACTATTCGCACATGGAGACGGGTCCACTGGTCTGAAGAAAGTCGTTTTTTTGTTACGCCCTACCGACGGTCGTGCAAGGGGTTGGCGCCAACGAAACATTTAATTTCAGGACAACCACATTTTGGACACAACTGCTTTTTGGGGTGGGGTGTAACTGTCTGGGGTTGTTTTTCCTTTGACTGTAAGTTGGACTTGTACGTTTTTGATGATAATCTGACAGTCCCACATTTCGACAATCATGCGTTGGATGACAGGCCAATGTTTATGGACGACAACGCTATGCCACATAGATCCCGAATTGTACAACATTTTTTACAGCAAGAGGCTGTTCAGACAATTCCATGGCCTGCGATGTCGCCAGACATGAGCCCTATAGAGCATGTATTGGACTTTTTTGGCCGCAAAAATTAAACAACGCAATCCAAAATGTCAAAATATTGACGAATTAAGAACTGCTATCTTACAGGAGTGGCAACAGTTCCCCCAAGAACGGCTTAGGCGTCTTGTGCTAAGCATGACGAGGTGTGTTGCAGAACTTCACAATAAATGCGGTGGATATACTCGTTATTGATCTTAATGCCTTACACATACGCACAATAGATGCATTTAAAAGTTCTTAAAATCTGAAGACTCTGCATTTTAACGCAATGTTAAAGACTTCCATCAAAGACAAACTGGTTTTACGTTTTTCCAGCGCCTGCTTTGAACCCCATTTTTGCCACGTCATAGTCACATCTTTCAGGATGATAAATACTTCGTAGATTGGTAATTTTAGAGCCCTTTGTGTAGTCCTTTAAGAAGTGTAAGAAAATGGTGATATCTATTTTATTGTTTTAACAGTATTGATGTAAAATATATATCGATACAAATATAGGGTGGTGCTTAACTTTTGTCGGAGTGTATATATGAGCTGAATGGCTGCTTACATTACGGTTAACAACATTTAATCCACATAATGTTATTGTAGTTTATTTCCTATATTGATACAAATGGAAAAATTAAACAACATGTTAATTTACATGATGCCGCTCAGTGGGAGGTTAAATTAAATAAATGATAACTATTAGAAAATAAGTCATACCCAAATTATGACGGTTATTATTCAAATACATGTAATTCGTGATTTTTGTCATGTGCTACTTTTTATGTACATTGTATATATTGTTATGCTATATATTTACTTTTTGTCTTACCTTAGAATGGACGCTAATATAACGATGATCTAAGTTCAATGTAGACCCGTTTTATTACAGAGATTGTACCAGTAAAACAACCTTGTTATTCAATATAACGATGATGTAGCTTCAATGTAGACCCGTTTTATTACTGAGATTGTACCAGTAAAACAACCTTGGTATTCAATATAGCGATGATCTAAGTTCAATGTAGACCCGTTTTATTACAGAGATTGTACCAGTAAAACAACCGTGGTATTAAAGCTCTACAATTTAATTATTGTGTGATATCTTCTTGATTTTTATATTTGCTGATTATTTAGTACACTTTTACTTTTGCTATGATAATGATGTACGTTGGCTTAGAACAGGTGTAAATAATATCACTATCATGTGCCATCGTGCTGGCTTCAAGGTAGACCAGTTTAATAGCTTGTACCAGTAGACGAACCTTGGTGTGTAAACTCTACAAATCATTGTCTGTAAATCACATTTATTAATTAACAATGAAACAAATTACAAAAAAACTAATATTTAGTATACACAGATATTATTTAATATTAATTCAAAAATGTTTGTGCTTTATCAAATTATTGAATGGTGTCTTTGTAATCAACAGGAGGAATGTTTTGCCAACCTTGCAATCTTTGGTTTTCAGTCGTAAATTCATCATATCTATATTCATTTGTTCCGATACAA
>MJUT01012276.1:22837-35111 GCA_002080005.1 Gigantidas platifrons | reverse complement strand
CTTAAAAAAAACTTTAATGCGGAGGTGACATTTTTTTATTCTGTAATAAAAATGGGAAAGTACCCTGCACGTCTCTTACCATCATATGTAGGGAATATTTCAGCATGATATAGCAACCTCTTTAAGTGACATTATCAAATATTCATTGCAAATAAAAGTTTAAAGATACCAAAGTGGTGATAAGAAACCGTAAATTGAAGAAGGTCAGACAATACAATGACCAAACGGAAAAAGACAACGATCTTCAAACACTACACAGAAAACTAAGGATCGGCCAACATGAACCACACTCAAAACCGGTGGTGAACTCAGGCTCTCCGGAAGAGTAGACGGCTCTTGCTCCACGTGTGGTACCCCTCGTGTTAATCTAGTAACAAACTAGTTGTGTATATATGATAAATATCTGTGATTAGTGTCAAAAAGAAAGAAATATCCATGTAACTATTAAATTACAAATTTATGTACTTCTTTACAAAATAGTTTGAAGGTTATATTCAACAAATTATTTAACATTTTATCAGAAACGTGTCCAGATATGCTTAATTGATTAATTGTTGTTTAATCGCCAGTAAGCAATATTTTTACCATATTCATGACAGAGAATATTTTAACATTAAACAAACAATAAGAAGAGCTTGAATATATCAAGGGAGATAATCAGAATCCGTAAATCGACAGACAATACAATGGCCAAAAGAAAAAGAAAAAGAAAAAAGGACAGTCACAAATAATGATTTACAAAACACTACACAGAAAATTGAATATGAGAAACGTGAATCCCACTAAGAACAGGGGATGAACACAGATGCCCCGGAAGAATAAACATTTCCTACTCCACTAGTGGCACCCATCGTATTTCTCTAGTTACAGCTTCGGTGATAAGTCACGAACGGACCGGGAAGTGCTTACGACAAATGGAACATATTCGTCGTAATTTGCAACACAGATATTTCGAAGCGGTTAACAGAATCATCGGTCCGACCGAAAAACTTTCAAATTGATGACTTCAACTTAACCAATAAGAACCCTTGGTTCAGTAGCTTCTTTGTTAGCAGCAACCCTTAGTCAAGGAAATCAGAAACTCTGGAATATTGGATCAACTGAGAGATAATTCATGCGGTTGAAAGAGGGCATATATTAATGGGATGTACTGTTAACAAACAATAACACACGTAGATATAAGGGGTACTAATGGATGGGATGTTCTGTTTGCAAACAATAAATCACGTGAATAAAATGTTGACACCTGCGGATGGGATGTCATGTTTGGTACAAGTACAACGGAAAATGATGGATATATCACTACAATGTACCGTCAACGTCCAGTCCTAAGACGCTGTAAATAATAGACAGCTGTTGTGTGTAATATTTTACAGGCAGTGAGCGTAGAACTGTCCAAATACCAAACGCACGTTTATATCACACCAATACTTCAGAAAGGGGGTGGGCAATCTAAAAAACTATAAAATTTGGATTTACCGATTCGCACCTAAGCACACATCAAATCAATCTGTAAAAGAAGAGACGTAACTACCTGCGGATTGTTATTTCAGTGTAATAGCACCATAACATTAACTAAACGAGTTGGCCAGTCTAGTTAAAATAAGACATCATCATCGTCTCACAAAAAGAGAAAGAAAAGTTTGAAGATACCAAAGAGTTATCAGAATCAGTATATCTAAGAAGAACGGACATTACAATGGCCAAAAGATACCAAAGTGGCCATCAGAATCAGTATATCTAAGAAGAACAGACAATACAATGGCCAAAAGATACCAAAGTGGTCATCAGAATCAGTATATCTAAGAAGAACAGACAATACAATAGAAAAAAGATACCAAAGAGGTCATCAGAATCAGTATATCTAAGAAAAACAGACAATACATTGGCCAAAAGATACCAAAGTGATCATCAGAATCAGTATATCTAAGATGAACAGACAATACAATGGCCAAAAGATACCAAAGAGGTCATCAGAATCAGTATATCGAAGAAGAACAAACAATACAATGGCCAAAAGATACCAAAGAGGTCATCAGCATCAGTATATCTAAGAAAAACAGACAATACAATGGCCAAAAGATACCAAAGTGATCATCAGAATCAGTATATCTAAGATGAACAGACAATACAATGGCCAAAAGATACAAAAGTGATCATCAGAATCAGTATATCTAAGAAGAACAGACAATACAATGGCCAAAAGATACCAAAGAGGTCATCAGAATCAGTATATCTAAGAAAAACAGACAATACAATGGCCAAAAGATACCAAAGTGATAATCAGAATCAGTATATCTAAGAAGAACAGACAATACAATGGCCAAAAGATACCAAAGAGGTCATCAGAATCAGTAAATCGAAGAAGAACAGACAATACAATGGCCAAAAGATACCAAAGTGATCATCAGAATCAGTATATCTAAGAAGAACAGACAATACAATGGCCAAAAGATATCAAAGAGGTCATCAGAATCAGTATATCGAAGAAGAACAGACAATACAATGGCCAAAAGATACCAAAGTGGTCATCAAAATCAGTATATCGAAGAAGAACAGACAATACAATGGCCAAAAGATACCAATGTGATCATCATAATCAGTATATCTAAGAAGAACAGACAATACAATGGCCAAAAGATACCAAAGAGGTAATCAGAATCAGTATATCGAAGAAGAACAGACAATACAATGGCCAAAAGATACCAAAGTGGTCATCAGAATCAGTATATCTAAGAAGAACAGACAATACAATGGCCAAAAGATACCAAAGTGGTCATCAGAATCCGTATTTCTAAGAAGAACAGACAATACAATAGCAAACAGAAAAGGTACAAAAGGACAAACAACGATCTATAAAACATACACATAAACCTAAAGATTGAATAACAAGATCCCCACAAAAAAACCGAGGGTGAACTCAGGTGCTCCGTAAGGGTAGGCAGTTCCTTGCTTTCCAATGATATAGCTTGAATTAACAAATCTCACTTGGCGTTTGATAGCACGGAATCACTCTCACTAACTCTAAAGTTTATCGTGCACATTCTTACATATAAGTACAAAATAGTTAATGTCATTTCTGACCTACTGACGTGTCATCCATGCAATAGGTCAAAAGGAGATTAAAAATATATGAATATTTACACCACAGATAATATCACCTTAACCTGTGGTAGTGGTGTAGTGGTGGTATTAACTGCTAAATTAAATAATCTATATTCTTCTTTACAAAATAAACAAAGTACAAACAAATAGAAATAGGGAAATATTTGGGTGGTAATTTTCAAACTAATTAAATAATCATTTCCTCAGAAAATTTGTCCATTTTCACTGTCATGTTGGTACGTACCAGATACACACATTTCACCTCAACCCGACTAAAAAGGGGGGATGAACTCAGGTGCTTCGTAAGCATTTTCACTGTCATTTCACCTCAACCCGACTAAAAAGGGGGGATGAACTCAGGTGCTCCGGAAGCATTTTCACTGTCATTTCACCTCAACCGGACTAAAAAGGGGGGATGAACTCAGGTGCTCCGTAAGCATTTTCACTGTCATTTCACCTCAACCGGCCAAAAAAGGGGGGATGAACTCAGGTGCTCCGTAAGGATTTTCACTGTCATTTCACCTCAACCGGACTAAAAAGGGGGGATGAACTCAGGTGCTCCGAAAGGATTTTCCTGATCCACTCGTGGCATCCGTCGTGTTACTCTAATTATAAATATTATTTAATGAAAGAACACATCAATAACGCAGAACGTGAAATTAAAAGATCGGGCTAGGTTCTTTCTGTTTTGATTGAGAAGCCCCTGTATGAAAGTTGCCTCGTACGAATAAAGGATCAAGTAGGAGAAAAGAGGTTCCCAGTTAGAGCCCATAAGTATGTTGATTGTCTGTTGCAAAACATGCCCACTAAACATAGGAAATATGTTGTCAATCACTAAATCGAACATTTGGATGATATCAGTTTCTGACAACTTTTTTGTAGAATCAGAGTAGTTTTTCACGAAGTAGTATTTGTCTCACCCTACAACATGGTATTTGTATCTGTGTAGATCATTATCAAAATAAAGAAATATGAACCAAAAATTATGGTGAAGAACTTGAAAAATACATAGATAATAATGATAATATAAGAAATTATTTTGACAAAGTACAAAATATATATAATATTAATTAAATGTAATTTAAAACATGACAGTACGACTGTCTGGTAGAAAGTGAAATAAAGGTGAAATTCAAAACTGAGAGAAGAAGCCTATTTGCTCAGTTCCGGGATACCATACCTAAGAGTTAAATCTTCCATGGTGATTATTGTAGTGTGATGGGAATCTATCTATGGTACATTTATCCCATAATTCATTCAGAACACGTAAACATAATGTCAAACACCCCAATCATCGTGATCTATGACTCCGCTCAACTGATCACCATGATCGTTTTGTGTTCTTGGAATCCAATAAAATGTCAACTGAATATTCGTGATTCACAAATAGAGTTAATTTGCGTAGTAGTCTTTTGGCGTGTTATCTTCTTGATACCTACTTTAAGAATGTGTTCAACATTCTTATTATCTTAATTGGTTTTGACTTGTTTATTTTCCAATTCATTGGAGAAAGTGTAAACCACTATTTTAGCACATTCTAACTTTAAAGACGATTTCCAGATTAGGTCTAGATACCGCGTGTTTCGATGCTCTCTAAATGAGAATCTAAATCGGAGTTAACAAAACTTTCAAAGCCTTCATCTGAGGCGTCACAAAAAAAATACACGATTAAAAGCTTTATTGACTGTCATCGTACTGATTTTTGAATCTTTAGAGATCAATAACCTGCAATTCTTATCCCAAAATGACAATTCAGTTAAAATATCTTGTCGTTATCTTACATGTGCTTGCAAACTGGCTTACTTTGCCTAAAACGCAGTCATACAAAAATATAGTACTCGGACGAACCGTGTCACCAAACACTGCGTGCATAGTGATATACTGACCAATAATACTGGCCAAAAATCTAACTCGACACTCATTTTCCCCTTTTTTGTCTTTGCCCATGGCATAGGTTACGAATTTTTCTTAGTATCTGAATTCTCTCTTCTTTCACAAAAATAAGACCATATTTGTCATGAGAAATTAAAAAAAACAAAATTTTACAATTGATCATTCACTTGTTTACTACTTTTAACAGCTGTGTCATATATATTTCTCCCGCTAGATAATCGTCTAAAACATAATGATTCTTTTGTCTTTAGACATGAAATATTCGACAACATCTCTCAAATCCTTTGAACAAATATAACCTGTTGTAGAAATACCTGAATGGAGAACAGCGAATACAAAATATCGTGTTTTCGCTTTAAAAAAATATTGTTGATGTTCTGCGAAAATGTCAATATGATGGTACGCAGATTTAAGTCAGAGCTGGAAATAAAATCAACTACATCAAACCTTTCTCTAGAAATCTTGCCATCTTCATATTTAAATCTATATTTATCTAAATTAGGGTTAATATGTCTACAATCAAGTACTAATCGAGGTTTGTTCGATTTATTAAGCGCTACCGTAAGCGAATTAACGATTAACGGTTTTGTAGAAACTTCCTTGATACATCATGTGTTCAGTAAATTTTTAATTTCAGAAGCAATCTGACGAGTCTTCCAGCTTAATCATTTTTAGACTTTCCAGTACAAGACCGATACTTTCAGATATTTTCTCCTTTGCTGCGACGATATTCTGTGTGTTCATATCCGGATTCTCTCAAATCAAACGAATCTTCCTTCAGTTTAGACCGTCACCTGGTGCGGTCCCCAATATGATTGACACCTTACAGTGGGACATTCGTGCTTGTAGACTAACTAAAGCAAGTCTGATACTGTTATATAAAACAACGGTGGTTTGGTAGATGTACCAACAACCATGCTATATCAATCCGACAGGCGTATTTGTGGGCACATACATTCAGAAAAATTCATTCAAATAAAGAATGTTATAAGTTTTCGTTCTCCCCTAATGCAATATTAGTCTGGAACAGGTTACCTCAGTCCATAGCTCTTTCACCTAACCTAGAATCCTTCAAAAACAAAATCTCCACATTGACATTTGAAGGATTCCCAACCCACCTTTAAATGCATAAATACATATAGCAGGCCACTGAATATATATATAATTAGTTATTTTTGTTTGGTTTATTTTTTGTTTTTGTTTGTTCTACTTTTAAAACTAAATTGACCGTGTACATAGCGCACACAATTCCGGGACGCCTACACACTCTATCCTTAGAGTATTGTCCTGTATTTGGAAGAATAATTTGAATTTTGAAATACCTTTATTTTAAATATATAATATCACAGAAAATTTATCACAATAGGTATTCAAAAAATCATTTAACATATAATACAATATATCGAAATGGTTACATTAGTTTTAGACAAGCTTTCTTTACAAATTTAGAAAATACATCTTCTTTTTTAACTTTCACAGCCAAAATAATACAATATATTATGATAATAATAACAAAATAATAAAAAGTTTTAATGAAATGACTTTGTCCAAATGATAAAAGTCCTTTTGAAACTTTATTACTTACCTAATTTTGAGGTTAAAGAAATCATAAAACTGACTTTGTCCAAATGATCAAAGTCAGTCGTAGCTTTACATTAACTCATCGTGATTTACAATGTAACAAAAAATTAAAAACAATATTGAACAAAGAATATCATTAAAACACCAAAAATCAATAAAAACATCAATATTATTTACAAACCTAAAATACGCGAAATCTATATGTAAGCGAGCGCGTGCTCTGTTCCGGAATTCCACCAGTGGATCTGTCTCTCCTTTTGGAAGAAGAAGATAACTTTAATACTGATATCTTATTTAGTGCACACAACGGGCTTCTGGAATAACCTTCACCTTATACACCCAAAGCTAAAATACTTGCCAGTCAATTAATTAAAATCTTTGGTTGCCAGAAAACCAATAGACATAAAACGGATATGACAGAGGACGGAACACCTTAACTATTAAAATAATTACATGATTTAGAAACTGTAAAGTTTGATGAAAAAATAAAGCTCATAAACCATGTCAAAACCGAAGGACTGGCTACTGGGCGTATCATACCCCGGGGACTAATACTCCGTCAGCAGAGGTATCGTAAGCGTCGACTTTAATTCAACATTTAAGCCCTCACATTTTAACAAATATTGTATTTGTTTTTTCATAGGACAATACCAATGTTGAGAAACCCTTTGTAAGTTGGCATAACTTGTGTCTCATGTGACCAGCAAAAAAAATCACTATTAAAAGTTTTGAAGTAGAAAGATTGTTCTGATATCTTTATATAAAAGTACAGGTATGGAACTATGTTTTTTAAACAGGGGTCGTCTTCCTTTGGGTCAGTTAGAGCTTATTGACTGTCGGAAAAGTGGTGTATTCACCAACATAGGAAACAGTATTTATCATTCGGCTACAGCTTTGTTACAGGTAAGTCTAGTACTATCATTCTACCAAAATTGCATATGAAATTATAACGCTTAGCAACATTTAGATAGAGTTCAAAGTCTACAATCTACCAAATTGTATATGAAATTCTAACGCATAGGAACATTTAGATAGAGGTTAAAGTTTACATTCCACCAAATTCTATATGAAATTCTAACCTTAGGAACAGGTAGATAGAGTTCAAAGTTTACATTCTACCAAATTGTATATGAAATTCTAGCCTTAGGAACATTTAGATAGAGGTCAAAGTCTACATTCTACCAAATTGTATATGAAATTTTAACGCATAGGAACATTTAGATAGAGTTCAAAGTCTACATTCTACCAAATTGTATACGAAATTCTAGCCTTAGGAACTTTTAGATAGAGGTCAAAGTCTACATTCTACCAAATTGTATGTGAAATTCTAACGCATAGGAACATTTAGATAGAGTTCGAAGTCTACATTCTACCAAACTGTATACGAAATTCTAGCCTTAGGAACATTTAGATAAGAGTCCAAAGTCTACATTCTACCAAACTGTATATGAAATTCTAACCTTAGGCACATTTAGATAAGAGTTCAAAGTCTACATTCTACTAAATTGTATATAAAATTCTAACGCTTAGGTCAAGGTAGAGTTCAAAATCTACATTCTACCAAATTGTATATGAAAATCTAACTCTTCGCAATATTTAGACAGAATTCAAAAGTGTCGGTATGAATGAACAATTCACTTCACATTCGAGTGAATGAAACAGACATGCGACTCAAAATGATGTGAAATTTAAATGGCTGACACAGCAGACGAAGCCATTAGATGATTTCTATCTTGATAAAATTAAAGCCATAAACACATAACTAGATAGGAATAACAATGGTGAATTACGATAGAAAAATATTTACATGACTTAAAATTAACTGTTAAACCTTCGTATAAATCGATGGCTTCGATCCCCGTTGAGAGCCCCTGACGATTTAAATGTCACCAAGTCTTATTAACTCCTGACAAAAGATTGACAACATGGAATACAAACTTCTATATTTGACGGAACAATGCATGACCCGTATAAGGTACAACATAACTTTAAAACTCCGGTTCGTTTACAAGACAATCCCAAAGCAATACAACCGATAAATAGGCATGCATTTGTTGGCGTTTCTCCAAGGAAAAAAATGGCTAGATTTTATTTATCAGGGATAAATAATAAGTCAACGCGATCTGGAATTGTTGCTTCTCCGATCAGCACGCAGCACTAATGAGAAAGAGCAAAAACCAGTTTAGCTCGGAATCAGACAAGTCTACCCGCGGATTGTTGTATCAGTAAGCTAGCACTATTAAAATCCAACTCAACATGTGGGTCTAGAATAAAGCTGACCTCATCAGACAAGTCTACCCTCGGATTGTTGTATCAGTAAGCTAGCACTATTAAAATCCAACCCAACATGTTGGTCTAGAATAAAGCTGACCTCATCATCATCTCATTGAAAATTAAATTGTTCTCGCCATGGCATAGCTGAAAAATTGCTGAATTGGCGTTAACCAGTAATCACTCACTAACTTTCTATGTGTGCAATGTTAAATATACCGGAAGATTGTGGTAACATTGTTGAAACCGACTTATTATAGCTATACGTTGTATGTTGTACGGTGTAGGAGATGATTAAGTAACCATGGATGGAAACTTAGATGCAATGAAGCTCAAGAAGACATTAAAAACCCATCTCGTCAAATATACTTGTAAAACATTTCCATGATGGTGTTATTATTGTTTATATTTAAAATTAAAATTAAATTGAAAAGTGTTATTTTCTGTGTCATTATGGGTCTGAATATTTTTAACATAGAATATGAGAGGTATTATATCATCCACGTTATGTCTGCCAAATTTGCTACGTGTCACTAATTGTGACATTGCGATTATATGTGAACACAAACTTAAACAAAGGCCATTGTTTTATATGGATATTATAGATACTAGATATCAGGGCGTAACAAAAATCTGATAGATTAAACGATTTCTTTAATTGTACTCATGTCAAATGTTGGATCTATATACTGTTTAAATATTCTTTACAACTTTTAGAAAAAGAAATAACTGAGATAGGATTATAGGTCAATATTTAGGTCTGTACTCGTATTACATTAATTACGGCATTGTTACTGTAACTGGAGATCTTAATGGTGCTTACATAAAAATACCAACTTGATAATTAGACACATCGTCAAACGACCTTCAAAATGTTGTAAATAGACAATTCAGTTTAAACATATTTTATTAATTAATATTTAAATTTGTTTCAAAGTGGTTGTACAACGAACTGCCTTGTGATCAACATATCTATTCCGATACATGTGTTCGATTTATGCATGTTAAATTAATAAATGATTTTCTATATTGGCGCTTTAATTAAGGCTCGGTCTATACATGATTCCGGTTTATTAAGGTTCGGTCCATACATGATTCCGGTTTATTAATGTTCGGTCTAAGCGGGATTCTGGTTTATTAAGGTTCGGTCCATACAGAATTCCGGTTTATTAAGGTTCGGTCTATACAGGTATGCAAATATTTTTTTCTTAATAGGGATCGTCTTCCTTGGTGTCAATTAGAGCTTATTGGCTGTCAAAAAAGTGTTGTGTTCACAGACATAGAAAACAGTATTTATCATTCGGTTACAGTTTTGTTACAGGTAAGTCTATGACTATCATTCTGCCAAATTGTAAATGAAATTCTAACGCTTCGCAACATTTACAAAGGTGTCGGGTATGAATGAACAATTCAATACAAATTCGAGCGAATGCAACAGAAAATCAACTTTAAATGATGTCAAATTAAAATGGTTGACAGAACCCAGTAAACCATTAGATGATTTCTATCTTGATAATTTTAAAGTCATAAACACATAACTAGATAGACATAACAATGGTAAATTACGATGGAAATATAAATGATTTTCTATATTGGTGCTTTAATTAAAGCTCAGTTTATACAGGATTCCAGTTTATTAAGGTTAGGTTTATACAGGATTCTGGTTTATTAAGGTTAGGTTTATACAGGATTCTGGTTTATTAATGTTCGGTCTATACCGGATTCCGGTTTATTAAGGTTCGGTTTATGCAGAATTCCGGTTTATTAAGGTTCGGTTTGTACAGGACTCCGGTTTGTTGGGGTTCGATTTATGCATGATTCCGGTTTATGAAGGTTCAGGCTATACAGTATTCTGGTTTATTAAGGTTCGGTTTATGAAGGATTCCGGTTTATTAATGTTCGGTTTATACAGGATTCTGGTTTCTTAAGATTCGATTTATACAGTATTGTTTTGTTACTCTAGGACGACTTTCTAGCCTAAATCTGATGATTCATCCAATTTAATCATCATTTGACGCTCCTGTACAAGATCGATACCTTCAGATATTTTCTACTTTGCTGCTACGACCTTCATTGTGTTCATATCCGAATTCTCTAAAATAGAACGAGCCAGCCTCCTTCAGTTTAGAAATAACTTTAACACTGTGTGTGTACTGATTTTCTTTTCCTTTGCGTTGAAAATGACAATTATTGGTGACACTTTTCTCTATTTACGACATCTGAGCATGTCTTTGTGCTTTAGTTGAATATTTGATAAAAATGTATTCAGTCTGGAATCGATCAAAACAGACATATTGGTTACTAAATCCTGTTTAGTACTCGGAACGGCTGTTTCAACTTCTTGCGCGATAGCACTTCGTATTGGTGAAGTTAACCCGGTATCCATTTCGACTTCCTTGTAAAAAGTTATATAGACGTGATATTTAAAACTCACGTTACAACTAAATCAATCTCACCGTATTAAAAATGTTTCCCGCTATTCTTTGAACCGCGGGAAAATTTAAATATAGAGATCTAACGTGCCGTAATCTGTTTGTTAGGGAGTGCCTAAGAAACTTGACGTGTCGAGATTTCAAAAATAAAAGCAGAAATTTATGGCATGCCAATTTTGCCTCACAAATAAAGACAACCACAGACAGCTTTAAAGACACACCATGATATATATATATATGTGAGCCAGCACTTCAGACTGTCTGACCACTGTCTCGAGGATTTCAACAAAATGAAAATCCTCATCATTGAACAGAACTGTCTGTGGATTGATTTTCAACGTGAGAATCGGGAAAGATTTTGGATTAAATAACTCCGTGTTTTACATCTGGACGGTATTAACAGAAAACAATAGGTTTTTATGTATATTTTCTTTTAAGTGTTTATAGTTAACTAATATTTTACTACTGTTACACCCCAGGTCTATTGTTAAACCATACACTTTCTATCTCTGAAACTGCATACTATGAATTACTTCATTGTTATTAGAACAATAGCCTGTGTTCACAGGGTGTGACGACAGGGGTTTCTGGAAACCCTTGTCTTCACACCCTATGAGCACGGCCTATTGTGCCTACAACAATGAAGTAATTAATTATCATTCAGCTGAAGATAACACGAAAACTGGATCTTGAAAAACTGAAAAATAAAACATGAAGATTGTATTAATGAAGCATATTAAAAAATCTTGTTAATGAATTATAGTCTAAAACATCCAAGTAATTGTTAAAAAGGAAAAACTAAATTACAATAAATAATTGAAAAAAAACTTGGCGGGGAAAGTACTGTAAAAAGAAAACACATTAAATGTCGGCACTCTTTCAAAAGTTTATCCATTGGTGGATCCTTTTGGGAGGATTTCGGAGAGGGGGGGGTCCCCATTTTTCTCGAAAAATTTGTTAAAATTATATTAAAATTGTGAAAAATTAGACTG
>MJUT01012272.1:148633-165004 GCA_002080005.1 Gigantidas platifrons | reverse complement strand
AAGGATCACTATAAAACTAAGCAGCAAATAACGAAAAATACCGAGAATCACGTTTTGTACCCAAGCGCCTGTGATTTTGAAATGGAGAGTGAAGTAGTGTTTTGTCCAATCAGAATCTAGGATATTTATAGTCATATAATAATGCCTGTTCACCTCCAGGAGTTGTTGAACAAGCGAATAAAGTATATGAAAATGCTTAAAACTAAAGTTGACCACTGCAATGGATCACATGTCTGTCAAATAATAGCACAACCAAATTACCAATAAGCCCAGGTACTCCTTTAAGTCCGATTCTGATCCTAAACAATTGTATCTATAAATCATATACATTTACATTAATGCTACATTTATGTATTGTACATCTTAATTCAACAGTACACGCCACGATAAAGTTGAAATACTGCTAAAGTTGGCATTAGACAACAATAAATAAATCAGTCTTGAATCAGCTACACTGTGTCTACTTTAAAAAAAAACACAAATCGAGAGGGTCCAGTATTCATGCTACAAAGCGAGAGCTAGGTCCAGTCTTTATGCTACAAATGTATATAGGGGAGTTTTTAAACGCCAAGTGGCATTTTTATCGTCCCTAGTTACAATTTCCGGTAATTACACTGAGTTGAAAACAATCACTTGGATACGGTACAAATACTTAGTAAATGATCATAAATATTCCCAAATACTAATGAACTACGCGATTACAGGGTGTTTTTTTTCATGTTTTTTATGATTAAAGAATGAGCAAAGGGTTTTTTTTTTTTAAATAAAAAAAAATATTACGAAGTGTTTTTAAGCTGAGAAATATTCAAAAATATTGCATAAATATACGTATGGATTACAATTTCCCAATTGTCTTAATGCAAAACATTATATTTTATTGACATTATTTTAACTTTATCTGCAAGGCAGCAAGGTGTGAATTACGGTGTCCACGATTATCTCTCCAATATACAACATTGAAATATTTCTCACCTGTGGCCAGGAAATGAGGGACAGTAGGGGGTATTCTATAGTGGCTTCGCCTATGTCATTACTACAAGGTGAAGGTGTGAATTTGCATGTTCACGCTCATCACTTCAATAAACAAGCCCTAACCACCCTGTTTTACCTGTCATCTCACCTGTGGACAGGATATGTATGATAGAAAGAAAAGGGTATATGTATGGCTTCATAGGATTCCAATATACATAACTGTCGTCCCTTGTTGGCAATGTAAAGATGCAAATGAATACGAATCGTTCATTATCAAAATGCCAAAGCACTGTTTGGCATACGGTTGCATTAACCATCATCTCAACAGTAATGTTAGTTTCCATAGATTCCCTGTAAATTTTGTAATTTATTTTGTAAATGCTGGTGAAATAGACAAAGTGAGTCCAAAGAATTACTTAATATAAAAAAAGTGATTAAAATGATAAATTTAATTATTTTTTGAGATTTTCTCTGAAATAATATTCAAATATAACATGCATTTGATAGTGGTTTAAATTTTATATTCACTAAATTATAATTTATTTTGTAAATGCTGGTAAAATAAAAAAAATTCCAGTTTTTTTTCTGAATTAAGGTTCTAACAAAACTTGCAGTTCTTTGTGATGCATTTTTTATATTGATTAGATAAATAAATTTGTAAAATAATATTCGTTATATAAATACTGGAGAAGTCAATAACTGAGCAAAAACTAATTGTATTATTTAAGATTTAAAAAAATAAATATTCATTTGGTTTTGACGTTCTGTCTGAAATAAGGTTCTGACAGAATACACACTTCTTTGTGCTGCACAATTCAATTAACTGGTGAAGAAATTTTCGAAATTAGGCTGGTGAAATAGACAACAGAGCAAACGTTTGCTTGAGACAGTGTTATTAATTTATTTACATTCTTGTTTGTCCCTCCCCCCTCCCCAAATGAAAGTAAAACTAAGGAAATGAAATTAATGTAACTTTTATATTGACTGTCATTAAATGACAGTCAATATAAAAGTTACTTTTAAAATGAAATTATGAGAAAATGAAGATGTGAATGATTGTTTTCTTTCCATTTGATCTATGAACATGTAATATGGGACGAAGTCCCAACTATGGTAGAAATAGCAATTTTTTTTCTATATACTAATGACTAAATTTTCATACACCGGAAGCAATACATGTACAGCTACAGAGGGTTTCTGCAAAAAATTCGATGCAGTAAAAAATTGCTCTTGTAGGGGCACGAGTATCAAAATACTAAAAACGACATATTGTATAAATAAAATCAAGAGGGGGAACAAGGATGTAGTAAAAAAAAATCAAGTTGCAGCTCTCGTGAGAAGTGTAACCTGTTCAAAATATCGCGCGATAGAGCGTGAAGTAGTCATTGACAACCATAAACAAAGATGACCGACAATGTTTATAATTTTTATGATGTATAAAACTAATGACGGCTTTTCTCGTGAATAATGCATCGCACATGAACAACAAAATGTGCAAACTAAAGCTATAGTACAATAAAATTTATTTACTACTTCCGGTTATGAAACATATTCGGTAGCGGATACGAAAACTGTCCGGAGTTTGGTCCCCGATATATAGTTTAAATAAATTATTGGACTTCGTCCCAAGTTAGGTAACACCTATCATCATATTACTATATTAGCGTAATATAATATATTTTTAATCTTTTGAAATCGAATATTACGCAGTAGTAATAGAAGCAAGGCTTTTGGCCACCAGAAGTGTAATGTTAAGTATATGGGAGTGAGGTTAACCTCTCCGAGTTAACCTCCCAGGTTTATGACGTCACTGTTGCATGCAGGTGCACTAATTAATATTTCCTCATTAAAGATGCAAGTTATTAATTTATATAATTCGGGTATGATGTAATTTTTGTTTTGTTTTTGTTTTGTTTTAATTTGTGTAATTTGATTGTGTATTGATTAAGGCGTAATATGCTGTGGTAAATATAAATCCCCTTAAATTATCGTCTGCTTGTCACCTGTCATTGTTAAAAATCGTACGTGTGAATAATGTTGTGTAAAGCTAAAATTGGATTCAAGATGTTTCAGTGGTTTGTCGTTTCTTTGTGTAAGACACCTTTCATATTCATTTTAATATATAACAAGACAATACAATGTACAATAGATGTAATATCTCCGTCAATATAGACAGACATAGGTCGGAGAGCCATCCACATGCCGTCTTTACAATTATTTATATTTTCCCTAACCAATTATACATCGAGATATTAAAAAATAGAGAGTCAACTACCACCCGACAGTATCTTCAACCTCACGAAAGGGCCAACAGTATGCTATCTTTCGTGCAGGGGCGTAAACTGCCGAGACCTGAAGTTAGCCTTTCCAGGATAGTTCACTCTCTAGAAAGATTATTTACATCGCGAGCCGAGATCCACGAGTTGAATTTCTTTGGCCAGTTTAACCATTTAACAAAATAGTTTTTATTGTTTCCTTTTCCTTTCGTTTTCAGAATTTTCTCTACTTTCCACATATCGTCGTCTCGTACATCTACTTTCTGCAATTCAGACTGATAGAACGTTCCTTTAATTTCTTCGTCATGAAAGTCTTTCAATCTATATACTGGTAGTCCACCACGTAGAATTTTCTGTGAAATCTTGAATATTTCTCCGGTCCATTTCTCGTCGTATTCTCTCGTGAAAGGATTTCTCATATATGTGAGTCTGACTTTATCACCCACTTTAAAACGGAACGGTTTTATGACCTTCTTTTTCTCAGGTTTCGCACTTTTCGGCCAATACATCTTCCACCACAAATTGGTTTCTTTGCCTTTAGTCACCTTGTCCGGAGGCATCCCTATCGTTCTATGGTATATCTTATTATAACTGTTTGCAAATTTCTGTAGATCTTTTACGTAGTTGTACGATTGTTTGTGAGTGAAATATCTGTACATCTTTGACTTAATGGTCTTGATCACCCTTTCGACGTAATTGGCTTTGATTTCCGTATTTTGTGCAAACAGATGGTGTATTCCTCTCTGTTTAAGAACGCTTCGACCAACCTAGATCTAAATTCCTGGCCTTTGTCGGTTCGTATTCTGTTAGGTGACCTTCCTTCTGCCAGAACATCTTCCAAGGCTCTTGACACATATTCTCTTTCTTATCTTTCAATGGTCTCAACCACACGTATTTGGAGAAGATATCTATTACCACTAGTATGAAATTATATCCATTATTGTATTTAGCGAATTTGGTCATGTCCATCAGATCAACATCCCACTGATCGTCTATACCCTTGACGATGACTTTATTCCGTTTAAATGACCTTTTCAAGGGTCTTTGAAGACTGTAGGGCTCTTGTCGTTGTAACCATTTTCTGATTTTATATTTACTGAGTACAAATTTTCCATCCTTTCTGACGAATCTGTATAATTTATCCGGGCCGGGAAAAACTAGCAGGATTAGAGGGATCGTAATAAATTTTCTTTAAATATTGTTCCCAAGAAGCCATCTGTACGGTATGGAGGTTTCAAATAAAATGGAATAAGTAACAAAAATAATGTTCTTTTATACATATTTGTCCTCCTCCTCCTCTGTCACATCATCATCATCATCGTCGTTGTCCTCTTCATCATCGCTTTTTTCATAATTTTCATTATCAATGACTTCATCAAGATAATTTTCCAACATGTGTTTATACTTTCGTATGGCTATTTTTATGGCTTTATTGTAGTCCATGCCATCTTGTACCAGCTCATCGATCAGTTTCATGACTTTCAAGTGTAGTCTGCCATCCTTTAATTGAAGTATGTATTGGATTAAACTAGCATATCTGGACATGAATTGTTCCAAATCTTCGTCATTCAGTTTTCGATTGGCTTTCATTCTTGCCTCTTCTTCAGTTAGTCCATCTTTTACATATTTATCCACCTTAGATTCCCATTTGTCTTCGTTTGCCTCTCTAGCCAGTTCGGCTAACTTCTTGAAAGCTACATCTTCCCCTTCATCAATAATAGTCTGCTCTTCTAAGCGTGACTTCTTAGATGGTATATTATCATCCTCATCATCGTCTCTTTTTCGCTTCAAATCGTTATTTTCTGGACACCATCTGTTCATATGTCTAGCCAAATAGTGCACGTTTTCAAACATCAGTCCACAGTCGTCACAAGAAGGCATTTTCTCTCCAATGTTGGTATTATATTTCTCAACGCCTCTTAACTACGTCTGTTCATTTTGGGGTTTATCCTCAGACTGGCCATATTTTGGTGTGTATCTGTTTATATACTCGTCCATTCCACCACCCACCATGGAAGTGTTTTTATGGGATTCCAAAGTCAGTTTGCAGTGTACACTTTCTCGGCCTGGAATGTTTTCGAATATATCTGTCTTTAATCTGTCTTCTTCTGGAGTGTTCTGTTTTAGGTCTATAAATAGATATCCAAACGGTCTTTTTGTGGCCTCTATGTATTTGCTCATGACTTTCTTAGAGCTACTGGGATACATCTGTCTGGCAAGTATGGCTGGACCGATTTGATCTCTTGGATTTTTAAATAAAACTATATATTGTGTATTGATGCTCATGGTTCTGTTCTCCTTTCCTTTCGAAAAGGCGTTCTGCATAATACACGCTACACTGAGGTTTCTGTGATGACTGCCATCTACAGAGTTCGCACACGTCTTTACTATTGGTAGCATCTCTCATTAGATCGTCAATGACAATTAGACTAGGATATCTTGTGTCGATGAAAGAGTCATCGTTTAAATCTTCCGGTATTCCATGTACGAATACAATATTCTTTATCGTTTGCTGCATTTCACTGAACAGAGGTTGCCATCTCTTGTAACACCATATGATCCGCTCCGGTGGTGGATTGATCATGGTCTTTGCATGTGTCAATAACTTGTTCATCCAACAAGATTTTCCACTAGATGTGGGCCCACACAAAAGCATGGTGAACGGGTGTTGTAAAACAACATGTTCCGGTGGCGGTGGTGGTGGTGGTGTCGGTGGTGATGGTAGTAGTGGTGGTGGTGGTGGTGGTGGATATGCTTGACTGCTCGGTGGATACGCATGAGTGCTCAATGGATATGCTTGAATACTCGGTGGATATGCTTGGCTGATTCCATGTTTGTTTCTTTTATGTCTAATGAGTGCATCCTTCCTAGAAAACTCAATTTCACACTCTGGACAAGTCGTAGACATCGTAGAGACTGTTAAACACGCCTTACTCCTTCAACTGCTCAGACCAAAATGACAAAAATGTCTGCTCTGTTGCAATTTATATTCTCCAATGACCATAGGCTAGACTACTAATGCCATCGTCTAAAATATACCGTTTATCGTCGAATGGAGACAGTCCAAGTTTATTTATGGATATATTGTATAACTGATGATCATAGGATCTGATCTGATTCATGGTAGACATGTGTAAGGTCTTATCAAACAAACACTGTTTGTAATGCTGATGCTTGGTGTGATGTTTGATGACGCTCTTCTTTATTCCTTTGCAGTTTTCTTCTCTGACTGTTTTCCGTCCTCCTCATAGATCATAGAATACATCTTTGATTTGAGACCCACAAATTCTTGTATTTGGATGCCATGTGTTTCGTCTTTCATTTTCCCGAGAACTTTCTTATTTTCTGTACTATATAATGGATGTTCTGGGTCATATACCGACGTGTCGAAAAGATGTTTGTCTTTTATCATATCTTGCACAGGCTACGTGTTTAGTTGTCTTTTTGTTTGTGATTTTTCAGGATCATTTTCACATCCTTCAATTGGTACCAGTGTAGACTCTCAAAGTCAGCATATATTACGTATGGGACTTTCAACTGTTTTCTGATATCTTTATAATACATCCACTTGTCTTCCTCTTTAGGTAGTTCGATTTTTTTAGGTCCATGTGTCTGGCAATAAGGTATATGATCCTGTAGTAATCTCTCCTTGGTAAATCCATGAAGACAGTAAGGACAGTAATAATGGCGATTTTTACAGCTTTTCTGATCAAATAATAATCTGTCTTTGATCCAACAGAAATGAGATTTCTTGTGGTCTGACGTCATTAGCAAGTTTACGTGTTTATCGTATCGATGTGTTGTGATGTGGATGGGAAAGACATCTCCCTTCTCCTATCCAAACACGTTGACAGATATTTGATTCTGCTTTTCAAATTTCGGTATATCTGCCATTCTCATTGGAAAAGATATTCCATCAAAATTGAGCTCTGTTGCATAGGTCTGATACTCACGAACTCTGTCGGAGTTATGATTTCCTGGATGCAGAGCGGCAAGGACTGACCACATGAAACATGTGTTGTCTTTGTTCTTCACATTGATGATCGCATGTTTGGATCTGAGTTTAATCGGTAGTGGAATATAGCTCGATCCTCGAAGCGGTCTGTACCGTGCCATGTGAATAGTAACATCCACCACTTTGTCGACGGTCCAGTTACTACCTTGTTGTTGATATTCAATGAAGGAGTTGTACATCTTTTTTATAGACTCTTTCATGCCTTCCTCTATGTCTTCCATCTTTAATGCAGTTTGACATTTACCACGGAAATGTGGTTCTGCTGTCTCCATATCATCGCCTTTTCTCCTGCTCATTTTTATTTTCAATGACATGTACCATTTCATCCCACCTTTTTCTTTAATGGCATTCTTAATAACTTTCTTGATATCATCATATTTACTTTTCAAAAATGTCATTGGATCAAACTTGTTTATTCCTTTAGCCTCAAGTGAAGTGGTTTCCACTGTACCATTCAATGCCTTAAAATTGCAATGATCCGTTTGTTTATTTTGGTTCTCAATATCTACAGTTCTACCACTACCAGTTTGTATGATATTGTGTCTTTTCATATGACGTACATAATTGTCTTGTCTGTTAAAATTGATATCGCACACCTTGCATTTGAATTTATTGGTTGAATGGGCGCTCTTCTTGCGTCTATATAAGTTCGATTTTTGGCTAAAGGTCAGTCCACATTCATAGCAGGAATATGTCTTTCTTTGTTCCATCTTTTCGTCGTTACACCTCAATATCTGCCAATAAAATGAACTGCATTTTGCTAAAACTTGGATTTATAATACTGAAATTACATGATTTTAAGACATAAACCACCAATTAATAAATTATCAGAAACGTATATCACCTCCGTTCTTTATCTACAGAAATACGTCTCCTAAGTATCTCTGATAGCTTTGATAACAATCCAAACAGATATACAAATCGACATTCTAGAACATTTGATTAAGGCTTTCGCCAAAGTAGTCACCACCCATCGACGCTCTGTATCACTACAAAGCGGAGCTGTCCTCTATTATGAGGCTGCATGAACACACAGTCGGGGAAGTATTCCCGATCATAGCGGGGCGTACCACATGACACTCCTTCCCCATCACGAGCTACATGGTATTGCCCTAGACCGGTACACAAAGTTCATGCAGGAGACTACTTCAAATTTTCTAAAACGTTTAAGATATTTTGTTACACTATTGTTAGATGGATTTGGATCCAGTGTTTTGCCCCCCCCCTTTTTTTTTAAACAAAGCATTAAAGTTTGAGTCACATTCTTCAAAGTGCCCTTATACGAGTCCGGGTATACTACTCGTATCTATTGTAGTGACATAGCGGACATTGAACTACCATACGCCCTCGTCATTCTACAATGGAGCCACTCTAAGAAGTCCATGATTAAAACTTTTCGAGGTAAACCCTGGTTGACCTCCATATGAGTATTTATACCTCCATTATATACTCACATAGTTGGATATAAAACCTCAGTCGGTACCAGGGTCGATGCATTCATATTTGCCAAAGAGACCAATTATACATATTAGGATAAAAAAAAATTACTCAAAAGAAATACTATTTATCTCAAATGTCTAAATACAGTTACTATAATGCGGCGCACCATACCCTTAAATCGTTGATAATGTTGATTAAAAAATCTGACGTGATTTCACCTTTGAATGTCTTCGATAAGACTGATGAATCCGTGCATTTTTTGTCGCTTTTATAAGTAAATGCCGATGAAAACGGGAATCCCCAAATTTACGTAATTTGATTGGTTGATTGGCCGCCCGGCGAAATTTTTTAATCGATTTTCCATTCAGTAGTCATTTAACCATCCAACAGATAAGACGCGTGTTTTAAATCCTGTGTCATAGTCTTAGAGTGCATTTGTTTCTGCCAGCAATTTTGTCAACGATGAGCGTCGTTTAGTAAACGTTACACTACCAGAAACAAATGTGTCGTTTAATGACCTTTACTGACCTGAAGATAAGAGATACAAATAGCTCTACACCTCCGAGGTGAACAAACATCTTACACAGCGCGGGAATATGAATGACCAAAACGATGTGTTGTTTTTGTCAATTTTTGATGACAGTTCGTCTTCATCTTCAGAAGATCGGACGACAATGCAGACGGAGATCATGAGCTTATGATGCACGTTTGCAATATACTTACGGAAAGGAGGGATATCCCAAGAATCGAGACATAGCTAGATGTAGTCATGAATTAGGACGACCATAATAATGTAAAGGTTTTATTATTTTTTATTATAAAAGGATAGAAAATTTCAGAAACGGTGTGTTAGATTAAAATAAACAATTAATAGCCACGATTTCTTACTATTTATTTCTCCGTTGTTCATCTTCTGCAAGGTTTCAAGATTTTTCGCGCGAAAAATACACGTGTCTGTAGTTATTAAACGACGGATGTAGAAACAACTGCGTCGTTTACAAGTCTCAATCACAAACATTCAACGACTACGCGACTATTTTGCGCGTACATCGTTTACGCCAACGATGCCATCGTTGACACTAAAATGGCAGAAACAAATGGATTAAACGACTACGCGCGTAGTCGTTCACGTCCTTTAGGGCAGAAACAAATGCGACCTTAGCATACATAGTTTTCCCATAGATGTATATACGACGAATGTGATTGTGTTTTACCGTGCATATAGTATACAAGTGTAATTTTTCTTTTAAAAATCCGGTTAATAATGTATTACATTGGAATAATTGAATGAATGTTTAGCTCTCAATTCGGCAATCTTACAATAATATGCCAGTAACTTGACTGGACAAGTATCAGTATTTGTTTTTGCAATAATAACTGTATTACCTTGTCTGTAAATATCAGTCTTGCTGCTTTTTATACAAATTATGATATGAGTGTCATAAAAGGACAAATTCGCGCCCGGCTTTGTAAATTACAAAAAGGGTGCACTCGACTCGCAGCAGCAAGTGATAAAGTTTACCAGTTGCTTGTCCATGGTCGGTGGTTCTCTCCGGGTACTTCGGCTTCCTCCACCACTAAAACTGGTCGCCATGATATAGCTGAAATATTGTTGAAAGTGGCGTTAAAACACAAAAATCAAATCAAATCAAATCCTAAGATACACTACATATGTGTACTTAAAGATCATAAATATATTTTTTTTACTTTATTTTCAAACATCTATTTATTTCAATTATCCAATTTCAAGCTACAGAGCTATTTAAACTTTCGGAATAGTATTTCATTATTTTGTCGGGTTTGCAAATCTTAATGTTTGCATTTATATAGCAAATCTAAATTAACCTTTGGCTTCCTAATATATTTAAAGGGGCATTATCTGCCAAATCGTAAATTTTTTTTACCCATAAAAACTATCAGATATGATTGATGCCTTAATAAAACGTGTTTCTGTAACATATAAATATTATGAAATGTACGCGCATCGGGAAAAAACATGCATCTGCTCGTGTTTTGAGATCGATCAAGAAAAGAACGCCATCTTATTAATTATCGACATTGTTTACGGAGTTTGTCGAATCGTCATTAAATCAGTACAACAATGCACTTATTTCTTATATTTTGTGAATCTGCTTTTAGTCGGTGTTAATTACGAACAAAGAACCATGCAAGTTGGCAGTTAATAAGCGACAAAATACACATTATTCGTTTTTACCTGTCACTAGTAAGGTCAATTGCACACGGAAATAGCGAGGTCAAATTATTTGCTTGCAAGCAAATAAGTAATAGATGGTAATTTTCGTTCTCAAAAGGCCGAAAGTGGTTCGATAAGGTGTTTAATGTGAAACGCTTACCTTTATTTCATTATTTTAAAGCTATTTACCAATTTCCAAAGCATATATTTTTTTGGTCAAAATCGTAGCTAATGGCCCTTTAAAATATGTTATTAAATTCCTTATTCAAAGTAAATAATTCTCTCTGAAAAACTAAAAATGTATATAAAATCAAATAGAACTTGAAGCAACATACCTGTTTAAATATATAATAACTGAAAGGTCAGATCAGGTCTCAGATGTTTATTATTGTAGTATCCGTCGTCAAGTGTTATAAAGTTTACAAATTCCTTTTTTTTTCGAAATTAGTGACACGTGACCATGGTTACTCGGAACTGATCCTGCCTTGACCAATGGTCTTACAATTTCCATTTAAGGTATAACCTGATGCGGTGTCAACAGGTGGGTGTCAATCATACGTATTTTTCTTACCAAGTCCAAAGTTGCTTTTCTATGATTTCCGTGTGATAGTATTTGTTAAAGCCATGTTAATAGTTCTTGCTCAATATCTTATCACCTTGATTTGTCCTTAATACAATGTACGTGTCATTCTTACTTTATCTATCCGGCTTATGTTTTGTTTGGACACCTGCAACATTCTACCCATTCTTTGTCCCTAGTTAATTGTTACATTTAATTGTGTAATATCTACAAATGTATGTCCATACCGTCTTGCGGAACAATTATATTTACTTTTTAACTATGCGAGAATTATCTGTTATAAAATATTCAAAGTGACTTATTTACAAATCAATATTTTAAAATTGTTTTTAACAAAACTTTCATACATTTCATAAAATATTCTGTTTTTGAAATAATACTAACCAAGGATACTATATAAAGCCTTGTACATCTGTACTAACTTTTTCCACATTATATTACGTTTAACAACTTTGTTTTGATTATTTCAAATAAAGTACTAGTATTACAAAAATGTGCGCTCTAATAACTATTTGCAAAACAAAATTATTTAAACCGAGATAACCGAGATATATTATCACAAGGACGTTCTATAAATATATTTTAGACTTTAATAATCAAGTAGTTTATAATAAAGTTATATTACACCTGAAATTTGTCACGTCTACATGACATAGGTTTATGTTTTATTTCTTAAATTCTACCTCTTGACATCGTCCGAATTTAAATTATTTCTATTCTCTATCAATTGGCTAAATAAGAGACAAATCAGTATATATAGGATTGTTTGTTCGCAGTAACTTCATATTTTTTATGCGAATGCAAAATTTTATTAATTAACAATAGTCATACAAATAATATTTTATATTATTACATAAATCAAACATTGTCAAAGTAATCAATGCAGGACTTCAACAACTCCTTTTTCTCCAAGTCACTGTGAGCAATCTCGATACAATATCGTATAAACGTCCCATTGTATACCCCCATTTAATTAACCGCCAAAGCTTATCCCGTGCAACTACATGTAATACCATACAAATGATACATATCAAACAGACCCATCATAAACTGACAAACGAACAGACCGCATTAAAAATGGAAAAACCAAATAGACATAAATAGAAATACATTTCACATACTTTTATTCTACTCTATCAAATTATTATCTTCCCTGGCCGGGGTTCATGTGTCCACATAGCGCGACACGTTCATGTCGCGTTGTCTGGACTCAGTGACCTTGACTCGGGAGGATGTCTTATTATATATTACCAGCAATATTATTATATAAATATATTAATAGTTATAGATTTTATAAAGAGCATGCTATAATAGTCATGATTATACTATGTATGTTTATTTTAGGAGACATATTTATGAAAGCATAATTGCTTGTCTCTGAATCCTGTTTGTAATTACAATGTTTGATGTACTGTATTGTCTGATTATTTTCGAAATAAATATTGTTTAAATTAAAAAGTTTGAATTAATTTATAAGGATTGATCGAAATTATTTGTCCGGTTCATTCGAAATAACCTCAATCAGGTTGCACACACCTTTGCGTAACCCGCTACGTACATGGTTTGTACAACCTAATTGAGGTTATTTCTTCATGTCCCTTGCTCACCACAGGAAGGTGGAAGTAGGTTTCTGAGTACGATATTGTCTTGTTTCATTTATAAAAGTTCAGCGCTATTTTAAATGTTTAAAGCAAATATTTACATGAGGATAAGGTGATAGTCTCATAATTCTGTTCTTGCTTGGTATTTGAACACAAGAGTACGGATGTACTGTTTACGAGAAAATTCGAGGATCTTTTTTAACCATATCATGCAAGTGGTTTTCTTCCGTTTTTGTGTATTTACTATGACAGACAGCCCATGACAGACAGGGTCGCGCGACCGTGTCTGTCATGGATGAATCGACCAATCAGATTGTTTCAATGACGCAATATAAGAAAGTAGTGTACTTTATAATGTATATCGATAGTGTCAGATTGAAAGCCATATTTACAACAATATACAAAATAATCAAAATGCGTACCTTGCAAACATCTTTTAGGCCTAGTTAAATTTTATCAAAATTGAAGCTACACCAAGCCTAATGACGTGTGATCTGTACGTATTAAACTGGAAGTCTTCATATGACGTCATGTTGTTAACTTGCCAACGTCGTCAACAACACTTCGCGGAATTTTAATTTGTGTGATTTTTAGACCCATGAATATGCAAGAATATAATTTTTATGATCAGTATTGCATTGAAGAATTAAAAGGATTAAACGATTCCTTTCAGGAGTTCATGCATGTGTACACTGCCGATGCACTCACATACTATGCATAAACGTATCACAATTATGCAAATTTCTCTTCTACACGTGGTGATCTAGTTTCGGGGCTGAAATGTAAACATTGTTAAAAACGGAAGAAATATGTTCTTACACTCGTCTTTATTGAAGATCTGGGATTGCTTCCACTCGTATAAGAAATTCTACGTCTTTTCACTCGTTCCGCTACGCTCCGCTCATGAAAAGACGGAATATCTCACACTCGTGGAAGAAATCCAAGATCTTCAATAGAGACTCGTGTAAGATCCTATTAATCTTTATCCTTTTCCACCTGGATTGTGGAAGTACTGTGTCCATACTCTTCATTTTGATTAAGTTAATGATTTGTAGTTTCAATAATACGTCAATTTTCTACCAACAAAATTGGGGAAAAACATTTTTCGATTTTCAAAGCATTTCAGCAGGCTCGTTTGAGCAGATTTTGAAAATGTGTAAGCTTAGTTAATATTTGTTCCATTAGGCCTACAAACAAATAATTGTGTGCTTAAGCTAAAATTGTGAAAAAAAAGTTAGGTAGGGTAGGGTGGGTAGGAATTTTTTTTTTTACATAGGAAATTGGGCAGATGATCTGACTTTAATAGTGCTTGTTGTAAAAATGTAATAAAAAAAAACTACCGTAGGCGATTGATTTTAGGTACGTTCGGGTTAACCTATACAAACTATATGTTTTGTTAGGCCCTAGATGGTTAGTAGTATATGGGGACAGTTCAAGTAGCATTTGAGAAGGAGCGATGAGGAGCTACCGGAAGTGACCGGCCCTGACCGGAAGCGGCCCTACCGGAAGTAATGTCACAGGAAGTGATGTCATTTTTCCCCGCGTTTTTTTTTTCTTTCTGTGACGTCATTTTTTCCCACATTTTGTACTATTGTAGTACTATAGTACAAGTACCATTGCGCATTTACCGATAGGGCTACCGGAAGTCACCCCGAAGGGGCTGTGCGCATGGGCAACCGGGTTTCCCCGTACTTTTTTTCTCGAACTTTTTTTACCCGTACTTGTTTTTTTTTGCGCACTTTTTTTTCCCGTACTGTTTTTTTTTTTCCTTTTTAAATACGGGAAAATGAGGAAAAACAAGTAACGATGTATTTCAAAATCATTATCCGCGTCCTATAACCTTATTCTTTTCTACGAATTAGCCCTTTCACTGGTTATCTGCCCCTTTCCCGCCAGTTTATTGGGCCCTGGGATTGGACATTAGGGGTATTCTCTATGATGTCCGCGTCTATTCTTGTCTACCCCCTTAAACTTTCCCACCATTTTCATATAGTATAATATTCAATAACTGTTTTCATCTACGGTGTTTTGGGATATGTTTTGATTTTCTTTAATTACACCTAAAGAGACATCCCCCTCCTCCTCCTCCTCCACCGTCCGACCTCCTTCTCCCTCCTCCTCCCATCCTATTTTCCCTATCTTTTCACTAGTTTCTTCTGTATTTTTCAAATCTTTTCACTATTCAACTTACTTTTTCTTCCATATTTTTCATATCATTTCACAATTTCTTCTGTATTTTCAAAATCTGTTCCCTATTCAACTTGGGTTTCTTCCATATTTTCCCTATCATTTCACTATTCAACTTGCCTTTCTTCCATATTTTCCATATCATTTCACAATTTTCTTCAGTATTTTTCAAATCTTTTCACAATTCAACCTACTTTTCTTCCACATTTTCCATATCTTCTTACAATTTTCTTCTGCATTTTCCCTGTCTTTTCAATATTTTCTTCTGTATTTTCCACATCTTATCACTATTCAACTTACTTTTGTTCCCCCATATTTTCCATATCTTTTCACTTTTCAACTTACTTTTCTTCCATATTTTCCATATCATTTCACTATTCAACTTTCTTTTCTTCCATATTTCCAAATCTTTTCACAATTGTCTTCTGTATTTTCCATATCTTTTCACTATTTAACTGATCGTTATTTCCTAATTTCCATATCTTTTCACAATTTTCTTATGCATTTTCCATATCTTTTCACTATTCAACTTGCCTTTCTTCCCCATTTTTCATATCATTTCACAATTTCTTCTGTATTTTCAAAATCTTTTCCCTATTCAACTTGGGTTTCTTCCATATTTTCCCTATCATTTCACTATTCAACTTGCCTTTCTTCCATATTTCCATATCAATTCACAATTTTCTTCCATATTTTCCATATCTTTTCACTTTTCTACATACCTTTTCTTCCATATTTCCAAATCTTTTCACAATTTTCTTCTGTATTTTCCATATCTTTTCACTATTTAACTTATCGTTCTTTCCTAATTTCCATATCTTTTCAGAATTTTCTTATGTATTTTCCATATCTTTTCACTATTCAACTTGCCTTTCTTCCATATTTTCCATATCTTATCACTATTCGATTTTTCTTCCATATTGTCCATATCTATTCATAATTTTCTTCTGTATTTTTTCTATCTTATCACTATTCAACTGACTTTTCTTCCATATTTTCCATGTCTTTTCACTATTTTCTTCTGTATTTTCCAAATATTTTCACTATTGAACTTACTTTTCGTCCATAATTTCCATATCTTTTCACTATTCAACTTGTCTTTCTTC